>PVIJ01013158.1:0-46332 GCA_004024925.1 Scalopus aquaticus | reverse complement strand
TCACGGCCATCATCTCAGACCTGCGCAGCCGGGTAAGGGACTGGCAGAAAGGGTCCCACGAACTGGCCCGAGCAGGGGCCCGCTTACCAAGATGACCTGCACGCCCCCAAGGGAGGCCCACTTCCTTTATCTTGGCTGCCGCTTTCTGAGAGGAGTGAGCTATCATCAGTGCTGTGAAATAAAAGTCTGGTGTGCCAAAAAAAAAAAAAAAAAAAAAAAAAAAGATTTTTAGTTTGATATAGTCATATTTGTTAATTTCTGCTTTCATTTCCTTTGCTGTTGGAGTTGCGTCTCCAAATACCTCTCTGCAATTGATTCCAGGAGTGTATCACCTGCTTTCTTTTATGTATTATATGGTTTTATATCTTATATACAACTCCTTAATCCATTTTGAATTAATTTTTGTGTATGAACTTAAGTCAATGATCTAATTTCTTTTTTTTTGCTTGTGGTTGTCCAAGTTTTCCAACACCATCTGTTAAAAAGGCTATCCTTTCTCCATTGTAAGTCCATGGCTCCATTGTCAAAGATTAACTGCCCATAAAATATGTATTTTTAAGAAAAATTTATTTTTCTTATTAATTTATTACTACCATGTTGGCATCAACACTTAGGATCTTTGGCCTTTATGTAAGGCCATAAAAGGGACACTGGCTACTTTTACAAATTAAAGTGAACTCCAGAATGTCACCAACAGCAGGACCTTTGAGATTAAATCCAACCACTAGGTTTTCACCGATTTCACTCAATAAAGTCTGAACAGCCACACTGCTTGGCAGTATTTTATTACTTGGCTCCAACCAGACATTTTCTAGTATGTCCAAAGGGGTTGGTTGGCCTTCAGGGCTGTGCAAAATTGGTTTTTGCACTCTTCATCTTGTCATTTCTGGTCCCTCATTGACTCGGAGTCCCCTGGCAGTTTGACGTGGGTCTACTGAATGTAGCAACTAGACCCTGCAACCTCCTTTCAAGTTAAACAAGAGTAGGATGCTTGATCGCCCTGGGACAATAGGTGTACATCACGAGGTATGACCAGAAAGGCCTGGGAGCTGTTGACTGATGTATGTTGAGTCCCAGAGATTGATCAGTGGAACGCCTTGTTGCAAGAGTAGAACCATGGGTGGGTTCAGTAGTATGATTTACCTGATCAGCTATTCACCCTTCCTAAAGTCCTAAAAAACAAAATCATGTTTTCAATTTGGCCCACACTTTTCTCTTTGTTCTTCTATCAATAAAAAGGCCAGGATCTTGCTGTTCCAGCAGCATCCTGCATTGTACAGCCTGCTCCATGACATTTTTTTTTATCAGTGTGGTGTTGCTGATGCAACAGTCTGAAGACTGCAACATTGCCTATCCTGCCAGCACTGCAGTCTGAGAAAAAGAGTGAGGTAGTCAGGCTCTTCTGTTAAATTTTTGGGTGAATATTATGAACACTCAAAATATGGAGGAAAAGAAGGAAAACAAAGGAAGTTTTATTGGCTGAATATGATCTTAGTGGATGTGTCAGTTACTGATTTTTTGCTGCTTAGCTCAAAATCTGCCTTGTAGTATCTGCTGTCTGGTTTGGAGTCATGGGAATTAGGAGACCCATCAAACTGTCTCCTTTGCAATAAATACTGTGTTCAATTTTTTCAATGGAAGGTGCTAGAAGGACTATACAGAAGGAAAGATTTCCTCCATTCCTTCCATTCATTCTCCAGTGTTACACACATCTGCTTACCTGGACAGAAGCAGCAATGGACCCCAGGAATCTCCCCGTGTTGGAGTGGTTGGGTTTCCTAGATCCCTTTGCAAGAGGGTGGGCTACCTTCCCTCCCCACACCAGTTATGAAGTGGGGGCTGACACATCCACAGCTGCTACTTTCAATAGAGAATTGCTTTCAGGTACCACTTTGACCTCAGGAGGCATTGCCACCTTCTCCCAGTCCCTGAGGTGTTCAATGATTGAGTGATGGACGAGGGTAACAAATGGCCTCAAAGAGGGTTAACTGAGCTGCAGTGTGTGCTCCAGTCTCTCTCCATGGGATTGGAATGAGTTAGGTCAGTGACGAGCAGACTTGTTTTGCTTTATATTCCTCTATCCTACGCTGCTTCCCCCATCCTGCCTCCCTGAGAGCACTCCCCGATGAAAGCAGTTAAACATGAATATGCCTCTTAGGTTCTATTCCTGGAGAATCCAACTGAAGGCCCACCTTAACGGGAGGTCAGCCCCAATAACATAAATGGAAGAATTAGACAGAGTACAGGCTCTCTGATGGCAAGATTGTTTCAAAAAATAAATGTAGAGAAGACAGGGACCTGCTTCTCATCAGCAATCACCTCTCACTCCTCTTGTGCTGCAGAAGAGGACAAGAGTATTCAGGAGTATTAGAATTGCAGAGCTGTCTCCATTCACAGGAAGAGAGACCCAAGAGAAGGGAAGAAGCATCACTACTAACATTCTCTTATTGTGGCTACAGAAGGCTCGTCCAAAACCTCCTTTTCTTTCCTCCTCCTCCCTCCACGTAAAATAACATCGTCCTTTGTGTTAGGCTCCTTGTGACCCTTATGCAGGAGAGGCTGTTGTTTCTCAGAGATGCTCAACTTTGCGGCCTCCCTGGAGCATTCTGTTGCTCTATAGTTTCAACAAATCTCACCTTCAAAATGAACTGCCCTGGCTAGAGTCCTCATTTCATTCTTTTTATTTTTATTTTTGTTTTATTTTTTTAATAAACTTTCAGTATTTTTTTTTTTTACTATTTATGTTCTTTTTTTTTTTTTGAGATTTATTTATACATACAAGCTGGGGTACAGGCCAGAGGCGTGGGGCAGCGAGAGGGTTCACCAGAGATAGAGTGGGGAGCAGAACAGGCAGATCAGAAATACACTGCTGAGGGGAGCAGTGGGCGAGGCAGGAGAGGTCTGCCGCACCATGTGGGATTCTCCCTGGCCGGGCGTCGAACTCGCATTGGGCGCTGCCGACAGCTCCACAGCACAGCGCTCAACCGCTGCGCCACCGGGGAGGCCCCCTCATTTCATTCTTGAGTGACGAACTCCAGATACACGCCCACCGGCCTGTAACAGGCTCACCCTTGGCGTCTGGACCTACCACACCACTCTCTGCCTCTGTCTCACATGGCATCTCCCGTGTGTTTTCGCTTTGTCTTCTTATAAAGGCATCAGTCGTATTGGATTTAGAGCCCACTGTACCGTTACCGTGTGACCTTTGCAAACAGGGGTTCGATCACTTGGTGAGTCAAGGTTCTCAAGATGACTAGGCGTTAGCAAGGAGATTTATTTACTTGAATCAAGTAAGGTAGATACTAAGCATAAAGCCACCAATGGGGAGTATGTTTTCCATTCTGCCCCCTGATGCCCTGAGGAGTCCCCTGGGAACTGGGCACAGCTTGCTGTCATCGTGATGAAACAGCTTGTGACCCTGATCCCTGTGCTCTTTTGCCTGGCTTCTGCTTCTGCTTGGCAGACTGGTTCTTCTTGGTGGGTCACACTCTTCTCCAGGGGACCCAGCTCTCGCTTGCACTCTGGCCTCAGCAGGCTGTAGTCCTCTTCCCCTTTTGCCCTCCAGGTGTGTGATCAGCTACTGCTTCCTCTGCTTGGAGGGAAGCCACCATCTTGCTACATGGGGCTTTGGCTTATGCCTTTTTTTTTTCCAGATTTATTTATTTATGCATACAAGAGCTGGGGTGCAGGCCAGAGGTGTGGGGGGGTGAGAGGATTCACCAGAGACAGAGTGGGGAGCAGAACAGGCAGACTGACTGAAATACACTGCTGAGGGGAGCAGCGGGAGACACGGTAGAGGTCTGTTGCCCATGTGGTAAGCTCCCTATTGGGGGATCAAACTCCCCGTGCTACAGTGGCTGGGGATAGCTTCATAGTGCTGAGACTTAACCCCTTGCGCCACCAGGGAGGCCCTGACTTATGTCTTATGGTGATGCCCTTCTGACTTCCGCAAAGAATAGAGGAAGAGTCAGTGTTCACACTCTGGAGGCTGAGCCCATTTGTTCCCTGCTAGCTCTCTGGACTCTATCTTTCCTCCCTCTGCATGATTCCTTGCTCAAATGAATGGACACATGCCATGGTCAAACAGCTCAATTTCCCCTTCTATTCCCGGCCAATGTTTCTTGAATTTCTACTCTCCTCAAGCCACTAGTAGATTCCAAGTTGTAAATAATTGAAGGGTGACTGGCAATGGCCCTAATGATGCTGAGGAGGTCAAGTTGTGACTACATTTTAACAGAGAGACTGCAGTGGGAATAACAGCTCATTCCAGATATTTCATTTGAGGGACTATGATGTAGGAAACTAACTGCAAAAGTGTTGAGAGTTTAAAAGTCAAACAATGACCAAGGGAGCAATCCATATACAGCAACAATGGAAGCTACTATTACCCACAGGGCAGGAGGGAACAAGGGAGAAAGGGATTTCAGGACTCCAGGAGCGTGACCACCACCTCCCCTGGGAACTAACCACCTGGAGGTGGCCAGACGAGCGGGAGTACAGAGGTGGAATCACAGAAACTGGAAACTTGGAGGAGTCACAGCCAGACATGCTACCAAATCTGTCACTGCCTTTTGGGCTGGCTGTAGTGGAAAAGCTTTTCTTTTACCTCTTAAATTTAGCACACGGGGGTCTTTGAATTTAACTGACAAAAGACAGATTAACAAGAGAAAGGACAGTTTACTTATGTGTGCAATGCACAAATATGTGGGAGTACTCAGTGATGAGAGACTCATAGGGGTGGTCAGAATTTGGGGACTAATATACCTAAATTAGTAGTGGGAAGTGGGGAGGAGAAAAGATTTGTATGGGAAGAGTAGAATACTTTTAGAAAGTCAATTGGGAATTTAGGAGAAGAGTCAGGAGGTAAGAAAGTTTGTGATTATGTTTGACTGTGCAGATATGAGTAGACTTTCTGTACTGTTTATGGCCATGAGACACCTCCAAAGAGGGGATATGCAGTAGGTTTATTCTTGGTCTCTCTCCTGGGAGCTATGCACCCCAGACAGAGCATTTAACACAGTCTAATTTCTCAGAAGTTTCTGTTTGTAGTAAGAGAAGCCCTGAAAGGGTTTCTTTCAATATCTGTTGAATCTCAAAATTTTTCAGGTTAAATAATCTTTATGCCAAGCCTGCAGTTTCCATGGATCCTTATGGGGTTCAGGATATGCTAACCAAAATATGATACCTTGAATATTTTGGGCTGAAGAAGTTTAAGAAAACAATAGACACAGGAAGGTAACACTACCTGCCTTCTTTCCTCCTCTAAAACAAGTCATAAAAACCGCTTGAGAGGGTGGTTGTCCTGCTATCCAGGGGAAAGGAGCAGCCTTACCTCTAAAGATAAAGGGACAATGAGGAGAATACTAATAAACAGAACTTGCTAAATGTCAGCCAGTTCACCACCATTACCTCATAATCTTTCACCTATAATATTTCTACACAATTGTTCACTCTTCATCAAAACTAGCATAAAATACTCATTTTGAGTGTCAGATGAAACATATTAAATGCATTTGCATGCTTTTCTCCTATTAATCTGTCTTTATTGGTTTAATTTTCAGCCTCTGCCTTGTCCCTGAAGTTCAAAGACACTTTTCCTCCCCTCTAGACCTGATGGAGGAGATATAACTCCATTATCTAACTCAAGGTTAGAACCAGACAAGGAAGTGGGAGTAGAAGGAATTAACATAACCGTGAGCACAACCCCTAGGCACCAGCACCTGAGTTGCAAAGCGTAGGTAGGAGCTAGACTGCAGTCTAGGGGCAAAGATGTGGAGATTGAGCCCATTGTAGAATCTCCTGGTCTCTTTTCTAATTCTAGTTAGCCAGCAAACAAGAACCTTCCTCAAAGATGAGCCCCTCCCAACTGAAAGAAGGCTATATCAGTGCCATCCGTGCAAGAATCCAGGGCAGCCATTTCTCTGCCCACCTGTGCCTATGCAGGTGCTTTCCTTTACCAACTCTGTCCCTCTGCAGGGCAGCGCCCTGCCTATCTGCATGCAGGCCTCTCTTAGCAAACCTGGCCCTCAGCGGGGCAGCCCTTTCTGCCCACTTGTGTCTGTATAAGTGTCCTTTACTTCCTTGTCCTAATAAACCTGTTCTTCAAATATAACTGAGTCTCTGTCTCATGGAGAAACTTGTCACATGCCGCCAAAGGGAGCTCTGGTGAAACCTTTCCCAGAGTGAACCCAAGGACCCCGCTCTGCTCTCAAATCCATCGACTCCAAAAATGACATCAGATCCACATGCCACTCCTCAGAGTCCAGCTGTGCAAAGGAGTCTGGGAAGTGGAAATGTCCAGACTGCAGCCCCTACAAACAGAGAAGAAGCAGGGAATCATTCTAAGAGCAAGTAGGCAAAAGGCCAACCACCTTTTTTTCTGTGGTTACTTATGGCATAGTTTTGCCACTTTCTGCTTCTAGATTTGTCAAGTCGGAAGAAATGCCCACCCATAAAACAGCCAGTCTAACAGTTAACTTCAGGGTAATGCTTGATGGCATTGCCTGAAGAGCTTTTCATTGGAGAGAGCTCCACCACGGCCCAATAGTCAGACATACATGCAAAAGCTCCTTGTTTCTGTTGCCTTATAAGCAACAATAATCTGAAGTTCTCAAATAAAACACCCTAATGTAACCTAAAATCAACAATTAAAGGAGTAGCTCTCTCCCTGGTCTCAACTGAGAAGAACAAACTAAAGAACTAAGGCGCTGCTGGACTGGCCTTGTGAAGACACTGTGTCAATGACAAAAAAGGTTGTCTCCAGGGAAACCCACCACTTCAAAGAAAGACAGACTTCAAGGTTCATGGTGTTGTTAAAGTTTCCAGTTCCCAGAAGATAAGGCTTAAATAGAGTGAGCCTTTAACTCCCTTGTTTTCCTCAGTGTATAGACACATTGACTGGAAATCTGCCTGGCCTTTTTCTGTAAAAATCCTTGGAAATGTAAAATATTTTCCTTGCACACTGTATAATATTCTCACTCTGGGTATCAGAATTCAGACAGCTTTCCCAGAGCTATCCAGGGGCTGTCCCCCAGGATTGTGTTCTCAATATTGATTCTTTAATAAACTTACTTGGCTCAATTAATATAAGGCAATACCAGTAACACTTGGGAGCTTCTAAATCCATGGTATAGATGTGACAAATGAGTTCATACTTTCCCAAGTCAGGTGAAGCATCTGTGGGACAATTTCCCTATAATTCTAGTAGAGATCAGTCAGGACACCTGTTACGAGGAGTAAGATTCATACTTCGCACTCAACGCAGATCACTGCAGTTCACACGGAAGAGCAGAAATCTGGAAAGGGATTTTTAGGTCTCAGCCTGCTTAATGGCCTTGTCAGACTATTTATTGTGGATCTGCTAATCCTAAGCGGCCTGTCTGGCCACTATTTCTTTATTGGCAATTCTGCATTCCTACCCAAGGTCAGAGCTGCCTGGTCAATCAGTTATAGGAGCCCAAGCCGAATAGGTGCCTTTCATCTTCTAAAGCACGAAGCTAGATCACTTTGGGAAGGGTGTGCATCAAGAGGTATGACCGGGAACGCCCGGCGAGCTGATGACGGATGCATAAACTTACTCCTGACTCAACGTATCACAAGGTATGACAGGGAACGCCCAGGGAGCCCAGGACCTATGTATGACAAAGGACCCCAGAAGCTGACCAATGGAATGCCTTATTGGTAAGATTGAAACCTTGACTGGGGAATCTAAGGCTTGACTTCAATTATAATACTGAGTCATCAAACAGAGAAGAAATGCCTGGAGAGCAGACCCATATGCCCTGATGCTACATTCTTTTTTACTTACACCTTTTGTCTTTTTATCTTCCTTCCCCCGACAACTGTTTCTGTGATTATTCTATCAATAAAAAGGCCAGGAGCTCGCTCCTTGAGCAGCATCCTGCATCACGTAGCCTGTTCCATGACTCCTGTGTATCTGTGTGGTGTTGCTCCTGATCCAACAATTTATGAATGAAATCACAAGCGTGTGAATCAATATGGTGACTACTATGCATGTAGAATAAACAATGGGAAAGATGCTCTGTTGAATTGACAAGAAAGACATTCTGGTGGCATGTGATAGCATCTGCACATTTTGCAGGGAAAGAGCACAAAAAGTGCTTCCAAAGTCAGTCTCCAGGCCTGGCATAAGCCCTGCCCCCTGAGACAGGAAAGTTGATACAGCAATGGGCAGGCTTGCTCCTTGGTGCATGGAGCTATTTAGTGAGGCAATAGGCAGTCTTCTCTTTTTCTGTGTGTGGGCTTGTGTCCGCCTTTTGCACTTCTCAAGGACTTTTAGCTCCTCCTGCAAGAACAATGTTCCTCCAGGCTGACATCTTGGCAAAGTCTTCTTTTGGCAGCAGGACATTAATGATAGTAGGTGCTGGCGTAAACCTAAGCAGCCTGGCCCAGGGGAAGGCAGTGACCTAATTACTGACAGCTGTTTCAGCCTCATTTCTCTGCATTTTAGTTTCCCCAGCAGAATGGCACAGACACCACCATCATTAACATTTAATTTTGATTTAAAATAGACATTTTCTGCACAGGCCGAAACAATGAAAGTATGTCTGTTTGCTATAAAAGTTCAAGCCCCCTTGAGGTCATTCTTAACTGCACCTGTTCAGGTATGAGCAATGGGGAGAGGACCCTTTTCAAGGTTGTTCCAGCTTCTAAAGTCTTCTGCTATAGTGATACCAGGCAAACGGGGCTTCAGAATTGCCAAAGGCAGTGCCCAAATTGCTTACTGGTCACTATCTTGGTTCTGCACCCCCGCACACACAATTGCAAGACTACTCAGACTTAGGGAACAATAACAATGGGATTTATTTAACAAACAGGGAAAAGCAAAGAATTACTAAAGTCAACATATAGCCGTTTACCTTACTTAAAGCAATGTCCAGTCCTTTAAATCCCAGAAAAGTAACAAAGTTGGTGTCTTCCCACCACTGCTGACGTGAGCTCCTCTTCCAAACAACAGGCCACGTTTCCAAGATGGCATCTTTCTGCCTCTGCAGATGCGCAGCAACCAGACTGTAGGCCAGGTTCCAACTCACAAGGACGACACAGGACACAACTGGAGATGCTCCTGGAACTGCCATGGTGCCCCAGCACAGCACCCGGCCAACAACACTGAAAATAGCAACTACAGTGGCCAGACAGCCCAATAGACTGCACTCATGCATTTTAGGAAGGCGCCCGCTCTGGGCCTTTGCCTTCTTTCTTCAGCTGCAGTAAAAAGAAAAACGGGAGCAGTTTCCGTGACTCAGCTACTTGCAAAACCTCCAAAGTCGCTGGCCCCAAAGTCACTGAAGATTCCAACAACGCTCAATCGAAACTTTATATGGTGGCTCAAAAGCTCCTGGTGGCTGATTTCCAAACTCTCAATCATGGCGGCTGCATCTTCTGCTGCTGGGTCTCCTCTTCTATATCATGGCAACTGAATTTCCTTCTTTTTCAGCCCCTTTTATTTCTCATCAGCATCTCTACCCCAAACTACAATACCTTTTTAGCATTTCCCTGGGGCTATCTATCCTCATCAGCAACCCCCTCCAAGGGGTACCACCTATACCAGACTTTGGTCTCAGCCCAGTTACAGATTCACCAGAGACAGAGTGGGGAGCAGAAGGCAGATATACTGAAATACATTGCTGAGGGGAGCAACGGGCGAGGCAGGAAAGGTCTGCTGCGCTATGTGGGTCAGTTACCTGGCCAGGGATGAAACTCATGCTGCAGTGGCTACAGATAGTTTGATAGCTCTGAGGCTTCAAGCCCAGTGCTACCAGAGAGGCACCAGGTCTTTTACCTTTAAATGAAGATTTTGTTACAGGGTAAGTGAAAAGAAATTTTCCCACTGGAGATAAATGCAGCTAACAAAAATGGTAGGCATCTATCATAGCTAATGTCTATAGTTTTCAGGAACACAAAATAATCCTTTCAACTGGCATAGCACATTTAATTAAATTGTTCACATGCTAAGATCCAGAAGGCATCCTCCAGAATGGTGGCTTTCTAATGGTGTTCCATGTTATTTTCAAACATATAGTTTCCTATAGCTGTTGTAACACAACTTTAGTGGCTTAAAACAACACATGTATATTATCTTAGAGTTCTGTAAGTCTGAAGTTTGAAGAGGGACTCAATGTACTAACAATAAATGTCAGCAGAATTGAGTTCCTTTGGAGGCTCTAGTAGAATTTTTCATTGCCCCTTCCAGCTTTGAAAGGTCACTTGCATCCTTTGGCTTAGAACCACTTCCACTTTCAAAGCCAGTCTTTCTCCCATCTGACTCTCTTCTTTTCCTTATCAGGACCTTTGTGATTACATCGGACACCCAGATAATTCAGGATAATTTCTCCCAGCTGACTAGCAACCTTAATACAATCTATAATCCTAATTCTCCCTTGCCACGTAATATGACATATTAGGAGGTAGATCTCTTTGGAGGTGAGGAATATTAATTATTCTATCACATCAGTTAACTTAATCCTACCACATCTGAGTTAAAATTCTTTTGTTGCCTTCCATTACTGAGATATTATTGATATTTAAAATACATAAAGTTGAGTTGGGCAATATAAATCAATACATGTGTATATTGTAAAATGATTGCTATAATAACATTAGTTAACACTTCCATTCCTTCATATAATCATATCCCTTTCAAGTATATACTACAATAACTGCTAATTATATAGTCACCACAGTTATATGTCAGATTCTTTAACATACACATAACTGGAAATTTGTACCTGTTGACCAACATCTCCCCACTTCCTTCAATCCCTGCAGTCACCATTCTATTCTCTTGTCTATGACTGGCTTATTTAGATTCTGCATATAAGTGAGGACATACAGTATTTGTTTTTTAGTTAAATTTGTAAAATAGCAACAGAGATTATCTCAAACATCCAGAAGAAATATTACACCTCTGTGAAGGGGAGGTGTCATTTTCCCTGTACCCACTCACAGGCAGCCACTTGGACTACAAGTCCCAGTGTGTTATGAACCTGATTTCCTGAGCAGTCCCTGGGAACTAGGGTGGAACTGAGAAGCCAGGTGAAACAATATACCATGGACTTCAGCTGGACTTTTGGAATCTTGTTTTATGGCTTTGACTTGTGTTGCAGGGCGGAGGCAGGGGCAGGGGTGGGGTGGGGCGGGGATAAGAGGATTCACCAGAGACGGAATGGGGAGTAGAACAGGCAGATTGACTGAAATACACTGCTGAGGGGAACAGCAGGCAAGACAGGAGGGGTCTGTTGTGCCATGTGGGTCAGCTCCCTGGCCAGGAATTGAACTCGTGCTGCAGTGGCTTGTGCTGTAGTGGCTGCAGATACCTTCACAGTGCTGAGACTTAACACCTTGCACCACTAGGGAGGCCCTGGTTTAAAAAGGCTTTAACTTGACAAAAACTAGGATGTGCCCAATAGAAAAGCCTTCTCTTGACGATGGTTGTTTAAATTCAAAGTGCAAATGAAAAGAAGCTAGGACATTAGAACAGTCTTGGTGAAGCATCCCAGAAATAAGCAAGTTGGTTTACAGTTTGAAAAAATATTAAAATACAAAACCTGACACCACACTGGAACTGCTGAAATTTCAGTGTTGTAAGCCTGGTATGAAAAAACCACACAGGTCATTTCTTTATGCTTCAGTACAGATGACAGCCTCAAAAATTCCATGTTCAAATCTTTGATTTGCCTTGAACTTTTTAATTTGGTTTGGAGATAAGTAGAAATTCAATTTAGCATTTTAAAAGGCTAGTTGTACTAACCCCATTTCCCCAGTAATCTGTCTTCCACTATGACTGAAGTGCCACAGACACTAGATATTGACTTCCTGCCTCCTACCTCTCCTCCCTGGCTTCTGAACAAATTAAAACAAAACTAAAACTTCACACCCTGGCCGAGGGGATGGGCAAAGGACTCAATCTGGACCAATCAGAGACCTTCCCAGGGATTTTCTACCTGAAATTAGCAGCAGCAAGTTATTTCTTTCTTTCGAGCAAGTTTGTTCATAGTACACTGCCCTCTCTCTGTGGTTGCACAGGTTTCTCCTTCACACTAGCATCCAATCACTCTGTTACCAGATATCTTATGACTGTTTAGGAAACAATCATTTGTCTTTCAGTAGAAGGAAACTAATCTTATGAGTGGAACTTTTGTCCTAAAAAATAACAATCAGTGTTGTTAATTTGGTAGTATCATTTTTCACAGAAGTTACTACTTTGTTCAGTGAACTTCGGTGGGATGAAAAGACTTGGCTCTCCAAGAGATTACAACTAGTAGTATTAAAAAAAAGACATGGGATTTATGGTAAACTCCTTGTTTTGCGGTTACTATAGAGTTGGGGGAGGGGTGGAATGGGACAGGGAGGAAAGGTAGCAATAGTTCACATGTGCCTGGCATTTATTCAGAGTAGTGTACAGAAAGTAATACTTTTTTGTAAGAAATGCCTTATGATTTTTAAAATAAATTTAGAGAAGCTATAAAAATATTTTTAGTAGTATATATTTTTATAAATATACATATATGTCTACATTTTTATGTATAGTTATGCCAATGGGCATAAACGAGAAGCTTACAAAACCTATAGGACAGGGCCTCCCTGACGGAGCAGTGGTTAAGCGCTGCGCTGTGGAGCTGTTGGCAGCGACGACGGGAGCTCGACGACAGGCCAGGGAGATTCCCACATGGCGTGGCAGACCTCTCCTGCCTCGCCCGCTGCTCCCCTCAGCAGTGTATTTCCATTGATCTGCCTGTTCTGCTCCCCACTCTGTCCCGGGTGAACCCTCTCGCTGCCCCACGCCTCTGGCCTGTACCCCAGCTTGTATGCATAAATAAATACATCTTAAAAAGAAAAAACCTATAGGACAGAAACCCTTGTATGGGGTGTGGATGAGGATGAACTTGGACAATTTCATAGAGGAGACTGTTACTATATACTTGATCATTCACTGCACATTTGAAGTACATAGTATATTTTAGATATTTTTCCACACATTGGGAAGAGCTAAGAAAAAGAAGGTTGGAAAGTCCCACAGTAAATTTTGGGAATTTTAAATAGTCTAGAAGTTTGTGAAAGAAATGGATAAGAGAATAATGCAACACCTGAGTACAAAGGTAGGATGGAGCTATGTTAAGGAGTTGTATCTCACTTTGTAGTGGACATTATAGATTTCAGAGGAGAGAAATAATATGTAAGTATTGAAAAAGATGGATTATTAGTGGGAAGGCTACTGTAATTACAGGTGAATTGTATATCTAAACATCATCCATAGCTCTTATGCATAATTAATGTACTTTTTCACTTTAAATTATAGGGAATATTTAATAAAACATGTACAATAAATTCATATTTGAGAATGTTCATCAGATAACTTCATGCCTATTCAATGGAAGAGATCACAATACCAGGGAAATCAGTAGGCAATCTCAATAACTCTTCTACTTCTTCTTGCAAAGCTTCTGCTTTTTCATGCAACAGCATCTACAATAAAAAAAAAAAAAATCATGACATGAGGTCAGAATATGCATTGCTAGAGAATTGCTAACAATTTTACTACCATCCATTAGACACCTGAATCCTTACACATTAGAAATCTGGACATTAAAACTAATAATGAGATTGAAAAATGGTCAATAAGAATAAGCGATTATAGTAAATGAAGCTAAGGCATTTAGTCATTTTTAGCTGACCACTGCATTTAGTATACCAAAAATTAAAGCGCTCTAATACTCTCAAAGATTTATTTTACTGAAGACTCAGCTACTTAAAAATTAACTTTTAATCTAGAAAATCTAAGACAATTTTGCAAAAACTTAATTAGCTCTTGAAAATGTTATCCTTTATATATGCATTTTATTATTCTTCAAAATTTAGTCTGCTCTTTTAGGAACCCATCAGTGCTTCAAAGAAAAGTGTTATTCAAGTTCCTAAAGTTAATATGGTTAATTTCAAATGGCACAGAGAAGACATAAAAGAATATTTTCTGAGCAGTGACTCTTTTCCACTTGTAAAAATCAGAAATAAAATGATGGTATTTGTTGCAACTGGGTTTTATATATTTTGGGTGAAATGTATTTTCTACTTTATTACACAATTTTCAAAATAAAAATTAAGCAAAATTACAGAGGAAAATTTCATATGAAACAAAGTAAAAAAAAAAAAACAAACCTAACCACACTCTAGCAATTTTATATAAAGCATAGTATTACATGGTATTATATATAAATTAAAATTTATGATTAAATAGATTAAAATAGAATTAGGTAAGTTTTTCAGTAATGGTGAACATGTAAGATCAATCTCCCAGCACACCCTCTAAAAACTGTACAGATAAACAAGAATGAGTAAACCATGAAAAACTCATGTGTCATCATTATTTGAATACAGAGAACACCAGCAACCTAAAATTATTTGTAGTTAAAAATATCAACCAATTCCAGCAGGGCCATTTCTAAGACTTCCTGCTTGCAGGAAAAAACTACATGAGAAAGAAGAGAAGAGGAGGTCTGAGAGTAAATAAAATCACCTCCAAAGAGAGAAACTTTACTCTTAACCAAAATACAAAATATTGAGAAAATAATCTTGGTATGTTAAAACATGTTTAAAGGAAGAGAATTAAAGTGATAGAATTCTAGAAGATAGTCTTGGGGCAGTGAGAGGGTTCACCAGAGACAGAGTGGGGAGCAGAACAGACAGATTGACCGAAATACACTGTTGAGGGGAAGCAGCAGGCGAGGCAGGAGAAGTCTGCCCCGCCATGTGGGACTCTCCCTGGCCAGGCATCGAACTTGCGCTGCAGCCGCCAACAGCTCCACAGCGCTGCGCTTAACCTGTTGCACCACCAGAGAGGCCCTGTGCTTTGATTTTTAAGTTTTTCTTAGTTTAGATTTTGAGATTGAAAAGAACAATACTTGTGAAATTGTAATCAAGGAGCAGCACTCACACCTGGACTTGATTCAGAAGAAATTCTGGATATTGAACCTGAGTCTGTTGCCATAAAGCAATAAATCTTTTGGGAGTGAATATAACTTTCATGTGGGATAAATGTAAATAATCTGTGATTAAAATGCAGACAAAGATGACTGAAAATTATCTGACATTCCCTTCATCTAGAGGTGGGGGTCTAATTCCCCCTCATTGCAACCAGGGCAGACCTTAGTGGCCTTCTAGTGACGAACAATATTCAACAGCTTCTGAGATTTTTTTCATTTTCTACCCTAATCTCCTGAAATGTTCACTCTCTGGATGTCTTCTTAAAACCTAGTTTCCATCTTATGGTAGACCCAAGAGCCATGGAAAGACCATATGTAGTTGTTCCAGTTGAAAGCCCCAGATAACAGCTGTTTTCAACTGCCATCTGTGTGAGTGAGCCATCTTGGATCTCCAGTCCAGTCTTCAAATGACTACAGTCCCGGTCAAAATCTCACCATGATGCATGAGACTCCAAATATGAATCACCTAACTGAACCCTTCCAGAATTCTTAATCTACAAAAAATATGAGCAAAATAAAATAGCTGTTTTAAGTCACTAAGTTTTGAAATAAAACTTTGCTATACAGTAATACATATCTGGAAAAATCAGAATTGCAATAATCAGTATGAACTCATGGCCTTTAATAGTTTATATGTAAATATTGGTAAAATATATATAGACATTTGTGGGCTCTGTCTGCTGAGAGAACCCAGAAGTAAGGATATATCCCTCCGGTGATGAGCACACTTTTTTTTTTTTTTTTAAAGATTTATTTATACATACAAGCTGGGGTACAGGCCAGAGGCATGGGGCGGCAAGAGGGTTCACCAGAGACGGAGTGGGGAGCAGAACAGGCAGATCAGAAATACACTGCTGAGGGGAGCAGTGGGTGAGGGAGGAGAGGTCTGCCGCACCATATGGGATTCTCCCTGGCTGGGCATCGAACTCGCATCGAGAGCTGCCGACAGCTCCACAACGCAGCGCTTTACCGCTGCACCACCAGGGAGGCCCTGATGAGCACACTTAGTCCCTAAAATTTGTGTTTCTAAATACCACTCTTCACTAAAAAGAATGAGGACTCTGGAAGAATGTCTGATTCAATGACTGAGGGAAAGTAAATTACAAGCTAAACGGAAACATCTAGTTATGCCAAAATACTGGTTATTTTTTTCATTGCTTCACAGCTCCAAATCTATCCTTGATTGTCCTGCTGGAAATTCTAGAGCTAGTCTTGTTCTACTTTCCCAACTGGTACGTTATGTTTTGTCAACAAAGATACTGGAGAGACTCTAGAAGGAAGGGGCTTCTCTTCTTATGGATCCTAAAACTCTTGTCTGGCATGCTGGAGATCTGGTGGCGTTGAATTTTAATAGCACCCCCTACAGACAACTTTCTGACAAGTTTCATGAGCACCCTACCTATTATAGCTTCCAAGTTCAACAGCACCTTTCAGAGAGCTTCCGGGCAGTGTTGTCAGCATCCAATGTGCAGTTTTTTGTGTAGCAGCCTTGGCTACAACATCTCAATAAACTCCTCCATTGTCTAATGAGTCACACTCACAGCTTCTCCAGAGACATCTGAATCCCATCCACAGGGGTGATATAGGATGAGGATGGATCCGCTCTCATTTTTCCTTCTTATATTCTTTAAATTTCTCTTTATCTATTCCTTTGAATCACATACAGTGAGGGAACCCAACGCTACCTCAAATAAATAAATAAATAAATTTGTTTATTCTGTAGAAATCAACTAGAAACCACAGTTACTACTAATTATTTAAAACTTGTCTATTCAAATTACTGGGTGGTTTCAATCTCCTAACAAATAGACCCTGACAGATATAGTCAGAAAGTAAAAAAGTACCCCACTCATGATGGGAACAAGTAAAAAAGACACAGGAATCAGTATGCAGGGGCTCCTGCTGGCCAAACCGAAGGCCATTGGAGCATGAAAATACGTAATGATAGTAATGGATTAAGTCCCATTGAGGAAGCATGAGCCCATGGTTCACAATGATATAAATAAATAAAGAAGGAAGTGCTTTTTTCATAGTAAAGTGTCAATATATCAATTAGAAGGAATAATGGAATCAGAATATCATCATTTGACAAATATCAGGCAAAAATCAGTGGATTCTGAAAAAAGCATGTGAAAATAATGAAGAATAGAGTATCTGCATAGTCTCATAGCTTCCACTTCCAATATATGAATTACAAAGGGAAAAATAACTTTACAGTAGAGAAACTTGTCAGATGACAATTTCCTAGCCACATGATCCAATTTAGTATCAGTGATGGGACAAACACATATCCTGTGGCTTCTGACAGACACACATCACTTTGGTGGCCTTCCTACAAAAAATTATGCAGCGTCAATATAATCCTAAGTGATTTTCTTATTTCTATTCTTGCTCTACAATTTTAACTCCTCCACTCAAAATCTTCCAAGGAAAATTCATTTTACTCTTTCAAGCTCTCTGGAAAGCAGAAGGATGGTGGGAACCAGAGCCTGTATCTTAGATTGCAAGATGGAAGCCATGTATTGGAGAATGGCCAAGCAGTGAGACAGATCAAGCATGGGCCCTTGGATATACCACTGAGTCCTCGTATCAGCTACCCATGAACCCCAAGAATTTCTAACTGATGGGATCAAGATTAGTTTCAGTGTTCTCATTTGTCACCTAATACTAACATTATGCTGTAAAGATCAGCGTGAGCATGTACTTTTTTTTTTTTTTTTTTAAAGATTTATTTATTTATGCATACAAGCTGGGGTGCAGGCCAGAGGCGTGGGGTGGCGAGAGGGTTCACCAGAGACAGAGTGGGGAGCAGAACAGGCAGAGCGACGGAAATACACTGCTGAGGGGAGCAGCGGGCGAGGCAGGAGAGGTCTGCCGCAATGTGGGAATCTCCCTGGCCAGGTGTCGAACTTGCGTCGCTGCTGCCAACAGCTCCACAGCACAGCGCCCAACCGCTGCGCCACCGGGGAGGCCCGAGCATGTACTTTTTATTCAAAAGAGGAAGATGAAATTTACTTTTTAACTAATTCAGATCTATGTACATGAAAACAGTAAAACAATACAGTTAAAGAAAAAAGTTAAGGAACACAACTGTATTTGAGATCAAGAAGGGAATGATCCCAAACAGCTGTGTAATGGCTTTATCCACATAGAACAGAAGGGTAATGATAAAATGCACTGCATCTCGCAAAGGGTAACTAGGAGAGTGAACAGCCTAAAACTAAATTATTTAATATAGATGAGAGAAACAGAAAAGAGCTAATTTGGGGGACAATAAGAGCAGTTTTCAAATGTTTGAAAAATTAACATATGAACAAAACAATATAATAGTTCCAGAAGTAAGTAGTACAATGCAACCCTAACAGTGTCAAAAAATAGAACTACCTGATTTTTGAGACGGTAAGCTCTTTGTCAATGAAGGTATTTGAAAGGTGGGAAGACCAGATGTTGGGATGCTGACAGAAGGACTTCTGTGAATAGGGTGGGGGTGACAGAAAGCATTGTGTTCCAGAGTTCCCTGTACTTCAATGAACTCTTGAAACTGCTCTTATTTTTTAGGAGGTCCTCTTTCTTTTTCTTTTTCTTTTTTCAGCAAGACTTGTATTATAACAGATGAACTATTTTTATTCACACATTGTTAAGTCCATAATTTTATGTCTATAGATAAATGTGTTTTTATGTCTAAAGTGTAAGGAACTAATACTATAAAATATCATGAAGGTTAAAAAATGGTTTGCTTACCTTTGCTGATGAAACAATTTGGTTGGCCTGGCGTCTTGATAAATGATCAATTGTCCGTATTAACACTTCAGGATTTGCATTAGCTAAGTGCATTAGACTTTTATAACCTGCATTGTATAATTGTTTTGCTCGGCCCTGAAAAGTATCACAAAAGTCAGTAGGATCAGACTTAGGGATTAGGAAAAAACATTTAAGAGTCTTATTTAAAGGAAATTTTTTGCATGCAAATAAAGGAATAAATTAATAAAGTAAACATGAATTTTGAGGAATTTTAAAAGATGCATTTGGGTGGCTCCAGTGTGACTTGCAAGAGAGCTTTCTGTGCAGCTTAAGTCAACTGAGGTATACTGTAATTAGGAATGGAAACCCATTATGGCACTTAGGACAGAGCCATTATTTTAGATCTCCAGTCAAATGTTCAAGTCCAATACCTTGAAGAATTCTCACTATCTACTCAGGAGACCATTAATGAATATGTGCAAACGGTTTCCCAAGCAGAAGAACTTCTCACAGAGAATAATAGAGAATAACATGAAATTGAAGGTTGGTGAAAAAAAAACAGACACCAACTGAAGATACTTCTAACTCTCCTAGGAAATGTAAATAACCCTAGTAACCACCAAATCACTACTAAACTGATAGACGTGGGAGAGGCAGGAAGAGACGCTAAGGATGAGTTGTAGCACATGCATAGTTGTGAGAGTCATTTTTATCCCCATTGCCATTTTTTGCCCATAAATGCTATTTTTCATCAAGAATGCTTCAAGGTTAATGGGGGATTCTGAGAGGCCATGGCAATACGTTGTTTCCTAAAAGGGCTGCCGTGACAAATGAGCAACGAAAGAGCTGGGAAGTCTTATCACAAACAAAATAGTAAAACCTGATTTTTCTCTTCGTTGAAATTATCTCAACTGGCAAACTGCAAAGTTACTAACCTCTAAAACTCCAGTCACTTCCATGAGAGGAATTAGCTCTGCCTTTACACAGTAAGTCAACCTCTTGGTAAGTTCTACCAAAAGGGCTTTATAGACCCAAAACTCCTCAAGTTCCTGTAGGACACAAAACAATACATAGAATTAAAATCTGTTAAGCTACTTCAAAGTTCAGTTTGTGTGATACAGGGCTTAGAGAGGATGCTCCCTTGTATAAATTCTGAAACTTGAGTTAAGCCAGGGTAAAAATGATTCAAGTAAAATTATTATGAGGAAACAACACAGAGCCTATGATGGGATCAACTGGTTTAAGGATAAGACTGGAAACTGAATGCCTCTCATAATCTCACCATGATGCCTAAGGGCCATTTTAAAAAATACTATTATAGAAAATCTCAAACACAGAAGAAGACAATTGAAAAATAAGACAATAGGAAAAGTTCTAATAATTTTTTAAAAATCAAAACATCAGTAAATGTATGCAAACTTTTTCTTTTCGACTAAAAATAATTTCTACTTCTGGGAATTTATCCTGAGGACACCTTATTAAATATGGAGGGATTCAAATGTGCAGTGATGTTCAGTGAAACCAATACTTAAAACACTGGAAGCCATGAGTTGATAATTGCTAAATGGGTATTCATTATATTATTTTGTCTTTTTTCGTGTTTGAGATTTTCTATAATAGTAGTTTTTAAAATGATCTATAGGCATCATTGTGAGATTATGAGAGGCCTGGAACAGCATTAGCTGGCATGTTTGTACCCAGTAGGAAAGTTAATGCACTAAAGGTGGCAGTAAAAAGAACACCTTGAATAGAACTACTGATTCAATCAACTCTGAAACTGCCTTACTTCTCTCTTTACTATTATATGAGATCATTTTCCCTTATTGTTCACACTTCTGTGGGTTCTTCTATCATTTTCAGTTAAAAGCATCTTAACTATTTTAACTAATACTGATACAATGATGTACTTTTTATATCACTTTCATAACTTTTTAGGAAAAAAATACTTTAAAACATTGAAAATAGGGGCTCCCTGGTGGCGCAATTGGCTAAGTGCAGCACTATGAAGCTATCCAGAGCCACTGCATCATGAGTTCGATACCCAGCCAGGGAGATTCCCACAGGGTGCAGCAGACCTCTCCTGCCTTACTCACTGCTCCCCTCAGCAATTTACTTCAGTTGATCTGCCTGTTCTGCTCCTCACTCTG
Source organism: Scalopus aquaticus (assembly GCA_004024925.1). Lineage (NCBI taxonomy): Eukaryota > Metazoa > Chordata > Mammalia > Eulipotyphla > Talpidae > Scalopus > Scalopus aquaticus. The sequence goes on along the minus strand of PVIJ01013158.1, from coordinate 25,448 downwards.
TCTCTGGTGAATCCTCTCACCATCCCACACCTCTGGCCTCCACCCCAGCTTGTATGCATAAATAAATAAATCTTTAAAAAATATAAAATAAAATATTGAAAATACATTCATGAGCACAGAAGTTGTCAGGCAGACTGTTACTAGAACTGATAATCAAATTACAGTTGTTTTTCAAGTTCAACATAGATTCTTTTACTTGAATGATTCCATAAGGCCCAAGTCCATATAGTCCAAGTAAAATAAAGGTATAGATTAGGAAAAGCATCTTTAACTATGTGTATGTTTAACTACAAACATAAAACATTTAAGAAAATACATTTTAAAGGCTAATTTCTCCTTATTATTTATAATTTTTACCTAGTGTTTAACTAGCATGTGATTAGGAAAAATAATACTAAAAAGTCAGCATAGGCAGCAAATTTGCTAAAGTAATTACTCAATTCAAAGTAAAGTTTTTTTGGATTATTTCCTCATTAGTACATTATGATAGAATTAATTGCCATATACATACTCAGAATATATAGATTAAGATAGGAAAATGAAGGAGATTTTAAATTAAAAAAATTAATGGGGTAAAATGTTTTCAAAACTTGCCTATAGAAACAAATATGAAAAGAATTTATGATGTCACCCAATAAGACGAAATTTAAATGTAAAAATTGTTTATATAGCAATAAAAAATTATCTGAGCAGAAAAGTCTGGTAAGTTTGAATTGAAATACTTAAGGACATTCTCAAAGTTTTTTTAGTAAAGTCTTAAATCATCCCAAATGCATATGGACAAAATAAAAGTTTTCTTCTTGAACTATTTTATAAAATAAGCATTTGATGTAGGAATCTAAAGTAAATGTTTGACATTGGAAACAAAAATGGTAAATTACTATGGCAATCAAAAGTATATGGTATTAAGTAGTCACAGGGTATCTGTTGGATATTAGTAACATACTAATCAAACACTTTACATGGTTATCCTTCAAGAGAAAGACACGCACAGAATCTAAAATTGAGAAGTGTCCTTAAGAGATGATTCCAAATATTTGAAACAACTAATTGTGGTTCGAGGAGTAGGGCTAAATTAGGTAGCCATACTAGTAGCTTTTTACTTGTTAATTATATATTTTAGTTAATGCTGTCATTTTTGTATCTTTATCATAAGTTTGTGTATTTCTGTAAGTGGATAAAACAAAGATACATCTCAAATAAATTCTGAGTGCATTGTGGTAACAGAATTAGGTCAGCAATGGAAAAATAATGACTGGTTTTGAGTTTAGTGTAACAATTAAACAAGAAGGTGCACAAAGTATACATCAATTACTTAATAGAATTACCTCACAGAAATGTAACACACATGATGAGAATGCAGCAGCTCCAGTGTGGAGATTTTGTATATATCCTCGAGGCATATTAAATTTTTCAGACACACTCCAAATATCAGTTTCTTTGAGCAAAGTATAAAGAACAAAAGATAGATAGAGTCTGTTGACAATGTCCTTGTCCACCTTCTAGAACGACATAATCAAATGCATTTATGTTCGGACCTGTTAAAAATGTACATTATTTTCAAACTGGACAAAAAGTAAAGTGAATGAAGTTGTACTACAGAAGAGCAATGATAAAATAATTCCATAGAGAGAAAACTAACATATGTACTTTAGATTCATTCAAATAACCATTTTTCTAAATATAAAAAAAGAGATGAGTCAAACTATTTCTGTTTAAATTGAACTTCTCTCTACAGAGAGATTTGTAGTTTCAATTGTTTTTCTCCTCTCACTCTGAGAAAAAATATGTTCAAGTTGTAACCTCTGGTACATGTGAATGTGATCTTATTTAGAAATAGGATCTTTGTAGATGTAATTAGTTATAAGGGACTTACATGAAATCATTCTCGATTCCTAGATACATGGTGGGTCCTTTAGGGCTATTTGTTCAATGACTATGTCTTCGTGCTTACAAAAGGAAGAGAGAAATGAAGCAATAGAGAGAATAAGGTGATGTGAAGATGGAGGCAGAGATTGGAGGGCTGCATCTGTAAGTCAAGGGACACCAACAACTGCTAGCAACAGCCAGAAGTTAGGAAAGAGGAAAGACATTTCCTTCTTTAGAGCCTCCAGAAGGAACCATCCTTGCCAGCATCTTTTCAGACTGCTGTCCCTCTCCACTGTGAGAGAATATACTTCTGTTGTTTTAAGATACCAGCTTGAGCTAATTTGTGATGGCAGTACTAGGGAAAAATAGAAAAGGAAGGAGAGGAGAGCTTTACGTTACTGTAGTATTTATATGCTATATATATGTGTAATTATGATTATAAATTAAACAAATGCACTTATTTGGATAAATGTTATTGAGCTAGTCTACATTGTAAATTAGGCATAAATATGAAATTCCATGATTTCACATGGTCATGATAAGTAATGTTCCCAAAGTTAAAACAGTGAATGAAAAATGTTTCCTATAGCTGATAATTTCTTCTGTGTAACTGCTTTTGCCTATGGGGGTCTAGTGATTATTTTTTGTGTAAAGTTTTCATAGCTAATATCAAGTTAACTTAGAAAATGGTTAACTCATACTTAAAATCAGTGGAAAAGGGATGGAGTTGAAAGAGATAAAATAGGTACAAAATATAAAATTATATCCTCTACTACAGTAAAAGAAAATGTTTGAGATGAGACACGAGGGTGGCATATCAAAGGATGTATGCATTAGATTCTGCGTGTTAATCTCCGACTCAGTCTTTTTAAAAGCAGTAAGCTGAAATAAATAACAAGTAGGAAAAGATGACTTTCAGATCTCTCAATTTAGTGTATCTTTGTATTAATTACAAATTGAATCAATGTAGATTTTACTTATAATGTATTCTCTAAAGCAAGAAAAATGCTGTAATTACATGGCAAGATAATTACATGGAAAAAAAGGAAGGTGTCTCTTTCAATGTGAATGAACCAATCAGATTTTAAGTAATATGTTATATGGAATTAAAAAAGATACTTTCAAAACATTCATCTAGTAATTTGTAATTTGTAATTAAGATAAATTCTACATACACTATTTAAAACATTATCAATTGAGCAAATATTTACTATTTCCTAAGAAGTAACAAAAAAATTAATTCAAGTTTTAAAGATTCAGAATCCTAATAAGATTTTGTAGCTGTGCTTTTGTTAATGAGTTCAAAATAAATATGATTTTCTTTTATTTAAAATTTTTAGTTTGCTATAAGGTTTATTTTAAAAACTGTTTTTCCCAACATTTTGCAGTTTTAAACAACTCATTTCTGAAATGACCCAATCTAAATATTGTGATAACATGCAAGCTGAAGTACTGTACAGATGTTTATAATTTTAGAACACATGGTACACTGAATTTGAACGCAAGTAAACACTATCTCCCATTTTTCAAAATGATTAAGTAGTATCTACTTACATTTAAAAGATAAGGGGCGTTAAAAGTAAAAGTTTGGAGGAGGAAAGTGATATTAAGGAATTTGAGGGATTACCAGTTATTTCAATTTCTATTAAAGTCAGTATTTACACTAGACACTTGCTTCATGCTCATTGAGTGAATTTTTAAAACTAAAATATTTATGATTATCACACAAAAGAGTATGAGCTTATCCATTTCAACCTTCTAAAATGCTGAAACACTTCATGTACTAGATCAGGAGTTCTTTGAGGACAACAAACAGCAACAGAAACCCAAAACTTGTCCCATTTAGAATCCCTGATCCAAGTAGCATGTCTAATATACATTTCTGGACAATGCATTTTTCTCCTTTGAATTCAAATTACTACAGGATTATATAATACAACGAAAACATTTTATAAATATTTTACAATTTTTTAAATGTAAGTCATAAATAGTCTAAAAGACAGATTACAGAGGTTGAACTTTTGCTATGATAAAAGCCTTACTTGTGCATGGCAGACATTTCAGAATACAAAGGTGTAAGAAAAAGGTCATCACACCAACCAGAAATATTTTTGGTAAATGTATAAATTTTTGGCTCTCAGATATGTTTTATATAGCAACATGGGCATTATATTCAGGAAAAAAAAATTAAAATGATCAATTTAACAAAGGAGATAATTTGTTAACAGTATTAATTTTGTTAAATAGATTTAGTTAATTGTTTAGTAAGGAAAAAAGGACTGGTACCTTCTTGACAACTTGACTAGATGCTTTTTTCACAATAAAGCTTTCAGAGACACCAACAAGGGCAGCCACCTTTTGTTCTGCTGGACTGAGTTTGCTGAACTGCGTAGAAAGAGTAAATACATGAAAGAATTAAATTGCATCCATAAAAAATCTGTCATTGAGTCAAACCTGGTATTTCCTTTGATATCACATTTTCATCATCTAAAGGAGACGAAAAACAACAAAAATGCTATTTACAAATACCGCAAGTTTAAGAAATACATTATTAAAATATAACATCTGGGCCTCCCTGGTGGCGCAGCAGTAAAGCGCTGTGCTGTGGAGCTTTCAGCAGCAGCAACGCAGGTTCGACGCCCGACCGGGGAGATTCCCACATGGCGCGGCAGACCTCTCCTGCCTCGCCCGCTACTCCCCTCAGCAGTGTATTTCTGATCTGCCTGTTCTGCTCCCCACTCTGTCTCTGGTGAACCCTCTCGCGCCCCACGCCTCTGACCTGTACCCCAGCCTGTATGCAAAAATAAATAAATCTTTAAAAAAAAATAAAATATAACATCTATTAGGCACAAATGGTCACAAATACTGATTTCCATGGACTTTGTGTTTATGTTTAATATTGGAGATGTTTGGGGGGAAGAGGGAAAGATTTTGAAAGTAACTGCAATATACATTACAGTATCAATTAAAACACTCATGGTAACAACTTAAAAATATGACATTAAAAAGAAAGTATTTCCTACAGTTAAAAGCTGTATACCACTCTGTTTAATATATGTTCATGCGTCTAGTCTGCTCACAGTAAAGTCATGAAAGACTAAACTTCATGTTATTTGTACTGCTTTTACAGTGACCCTGATTGACCAGGAAATGGGTGTAATTAAAATGAAGTGACTTATGCTATCAATTCGAGCAGTCGCTTGTTTATGAAGACACTGGCAAACAGATGAGAGGCAAGGATAGATAGACCAGGTGATGGAGAAGACAAGGTCAAAATAAAATTAATAGGTGGCCCTGATATTATACTTTTCAAAGCAGTGTAAGTATAGTAGCTGAATTAAACCATGTGAGATGCTTTAGATTCCATTCTTCTTTCTGGGTTCTCCTAAGTTTTGGCAACGGTGGCCCAAGGCTTGATCTATAGAAGCAGTCTTTCCCTCCCTGACAGCTGACTTTCTACAGAACCTCACCTTAATGGTTCTTATTTCTACCCCCTTTTACTGCAAATTAAATTGTATGCTTATATATTATAATGTGAATTTCCTCCAGTGAATTATAGTGTAATTAAATGTGATTGGCTGGAGTTGCAAGTGAAATCTCTTCACCCAGGTGGAAGTTAACAGTTGAGATCCAAACTTCATACACTTTATCATTTGGTTTTGTAAGAAGTAGGATCAATTCCACCTTGCCACTGCTGATATAACAGATAGATAATCCTTCTCAGGTATAAAAATCACGGGTTTGTGTGGATCTGATAGAACTGTCATGTAATCAAACTCTCAATCATTAGAAATGGCTTTCACTTTTTTCTTTACATTCTAGGCATTATAAAATGTAGTGGTCACCAAATCATAAGTAACTGTCAGTGGAAAATCAGAACCAGGGATGATTCTTTTTATCCTGAACCTTTCTTTACTTTTATGATAATAAGCAAGTTCACATTTAATAGAAAAGTAATATTTAAGTGAAATAAACCAAAAAATGCTGTTGCCATGTGATTATTTTTAAAAATTGAAAGACAAAGGCTCAATTTCAATTTTTTCAAATGGTTTTAACAGAAGAAAACAAAGTGAATAACTTCTTGATAAAATTCACATCATTATTAAAAATAAGCTAACATAGCTTATGCTGAAGAATCTTAAATTCTCACCTGCCTGAAGTATATCATCCAATCAGGGTCACCCTGAGAAGCCATATCATAAGGAGTTGTTAGGTAGACCAGATGAAGAAGACTTTCAAGCACAAGCCCTTCAAGACCTTTCTTCAAGTCTCTGTAGAGAATGTCACAATAAGCCAAATCTATAGTTCCTAAAAAACACACATAAATATTTCATCTTTCAAAGTATGAGAGGGGGAAAGAAAGTCTTGTTCATAGTTACCTAAATACAGCAAAAAGTCTTCAAAATCTCTTATTATGGGGTTTAGCGCAACTATTTTGGAGGTCATTTTGACAGTATCCATCAACATTTAATAAGTGTATACCACCTGACACAACTACTCTACTTTTGGGAATATAATCCAGGAAAACATTTCCACATATACTCAAAAATGCATGAATAGAATTGCCCATGCAGCCTTGTTTAAAACTGAAAAAATCAGAGTTAGTTCAAGTGTCCATTAGTAGTGGGATGATTAAATACTATGGATTACTATAGTATTAGAAAAATGAAGTATTCAAGTGGACTGACATGTGAAGATGCTCATAATATTTTATAAATAAAAAAAGCAATCTGCCAAAAACTGTACTCTTATTCTTTCAAAAAGTAAACTATGTGCATATGCACATATGTATGTGTTTATGTGTGTGTGTGTGTGTGTGTGTGTGTGTGTGTGTGTGTACATATATGCTCATACACATACTAACAGAGAGTGGAAGTGGGACAAGAGTATGGGATTATCCTTTACATAATTCTGAGTTCTTAGGATTTTTTTTTTAAATGATATGAATTATTTTACATTAAATAAATTTTGACGCAGTTATCAAAAAGGAAACGATTCACTGTTATGGAACAATCTCTAAGGTATTGTATTAAGCAGAAAATGCAAATTCCAGAACAATATAAGTGATTGTTTAAAAACAAAAAGCTTTAAAAATCTTAAAACTGTATCTATATGTATAATATACATTGTTCAGAAAATGTCAGGGAAGATATACATCAAACTGGAATTCTTAAAGGGATACTAAGACTGGTGTGATTGTTGAGGGAGAGGCGTATGAGGGAAGGATAATATTTTCTCTATATACTTCAGTAATATTCTAAATTACTTTCAATTCAAAACATATTCAGCTTTTATAAGTTGAAGTCCTCTAACAGCTTCTAAGATTCTGGTTATTAATATCAAATTACAAATCCAAATCAAAGTAACAGAATAATTTCTATTTTTTCCAGTGGATTTCACAGATTAATAACAAGATTTAGGTACGCTCTTACCCTTAAAAGAAGCTTGGCCCAACTTTGTAATATGAAAAATATGTTGGAAATCTTCTTCAGATTGGTGAATAGCAGCATCTTTTTGTAGAAATACCTTTTCTGTCAGAATAGGGTCTTCTTTTAGGAGTCCTTTTTCTGTCAGGTATCTAAGTGACTCGATGGTTATTTCCCAGAGACTTTTTTCTTTCAACAAAATCTTTTGCTGAACACCAAAAAATGTACCACTCATAAAGTGATGTATGTCACCAAGATTTGTTGCAATCTGAAACAATTCAGAACATCACTGGAACATTTTCCTTAATTCAAGGCATCATTTTGAACAGCTATTAATCAAGACGATGACTCATCTCCAGGTCAAAGCTACTGAAATAAAAAATTCGTATAAACTCTACACAGTTGTATATATAAAGGTGCAGTAGTCCTCCCCTTAACAGCGGTTTTGCGTTCTATAGTTTCAACCACTCTAAGTATTGTCATCCAAAAATTACCTACACTGGGCCTCCCTGGTGGTGCAAAGGGTTAAGTCTGAGCCTATGAAATGATCAGCAGCCACTACAGCACGAGTTCGATCCCTGGCCAGGGAGATTCCCACATGGCCCAGCAGAACTCTCCTGCCTCACCTGCTGCTCCCCTTAGCAGTGTATTTCAGTCAATCTGCCTGTTCTGCTCCCCACTCTGTATCTGGTGAATCCTCTCACTCCCAACACCTCTAGCCTGCGCCCCAGCTCTTGCATGCATAAATAAATACATCTTTAAAAAACAAACAAAACCCCTAAAAATTACTTATACTAAGATATTCTGAAAGAGATTAATGTAACTTTTATTACAGTAGATTGTTACCGTTGTTCTATATATGGTTATTGCTGTTAATCTCTTACTGTGACTAATTTATAAATTATACTTTATTATAAACTGGTTTTCTTAGGTAAAAACAATATAGATCCAATTTAGTACTATCCCCAGTTTCAGGTATCCACTGACAGTCTTGATATAAATATCCTGTAGTTAAGGAGAGACTACTGTAATTTTATTATGGCATTTTAAAATTAATGAAAAAAACAAAGAGAAAAGATAGTAATAATATTCATCTTTTTTGCTCAAAAATTCTTTATATTTCCCCTTTAGAAAGACTGAGATATAATTAACATGTAATATTAGTTTCAGGTGTACAGCATTACCATCTACATATATTGTCAAATGATCATCACAATAAGGCTAGCTGACATCCATCACCACAAAGAGTTACAAATTCTTTTTCTTGTGATGAGAACTTTTAAGTTCTACTCCCTTCTTAGTTTTTGAATATTTTTTCACAATGTCTTCAAAGCTGTGCTCTTTGTTTACTTCCCAATTGAGTATTACTTTACTAATTCCTGTTTGGTCCTCTTCAGAAACTATCACTTCTCACCTTTCCAGCACTTGTGAAAGCATCCTTTACTTCTACAATTTTTATCAAAAAAAGAAAAAGAAACATGTAGAAAACACAACTGAACTACTCCACTAACACAGGACCAGGCAATACCTTCCTTGACACACAACCTAAAAATAAGAAACAGTTTCCTCCCCCTTTTTGATGTTCTCTTATTCCCAATTCCTTTTCCTGTCCTTTTTTTTTGTTGTTGCCTTTTTATTTCTTCCTCTTATCGCTATAAAAAACTTATAATAGCAATCAAAAATAGTATTATTTAACTTTCTGTTTGGTATTCAGATGTACAATTGATTCTAAATTAGAATAATTTTATATGAGCCAATTTCAATGAAATCAGCATGTCATACTAAAATATAGTCAATCAATACATACATTTCTCTTAAAGTTCTTTCAACTGGAGAACTTCTTTAATTATTTCATATCAAACCATTATAAGGTGTAAAAAAATATAGAGCATAGACATTTTATATTATCTTTTTAATAAAAATCATTCTTAATAAAGTATCCAATTAGGTTAAAACTTCACTTTTAAAATAGTTAAGAACTGATACTCAGTTTGCAGATTATCAACAAACTTGTTTTCTGCACTGCTTTCTACTCGATTGATTACAGGTAATACTAGGGTGTTACTGAGGAGGCAGAAGATTCACAAAGCGAACTGTTAGTTATTAGTACAAACCCTTAGAGCTTTTTAAGGCTATTTAGTTTGGGTTAAGTGCTCACTGGAGCTCAAACTAGTTAAACCAAGATGCATAAAGAAGACCCTCAACTACTTAATCACCTGAGGTTTATTTACATAATAAAATTTCCACCCAATGGAGCACATGACCACCATTTTCTAAACATATGGCTGATGAAGAGGCCTGATCTGTTATGAAACTACACTGCACCTGTGCACCAAGATTCTGAATATTTCACCCTGCCCCTCATCCTGTACAAATACCAGTAATCTTATAAAAATTCTAACTCCCTTTAGGAAGGTCAGTCAGTACTTTGGGAGTGATCCTTTTCCCTTCTTCGCAATTCAAGCAATTAATTTCTTTCTGAACTCATGGATCTACTGGTTAGTATTTTTGTTTTTTAAACAAAGGGCCTTTTTTTTTTAAGATTTATTTATTTATGCATAAAAGCTGGGGTATAGGCCAGAGGTGTGGGGGTGGGGAGAGGATTCACCAGAGACAGAGCGGGGAGCAAAACAAGCAGATCAACTGAAGTACACTGCTGAGGGGAGCAGCAGGCGAGGCAGGAGAGGTCTGCTGCGCCATGTGGGAATCTCCCTGGCCAGGTATCAAACTCACGATGCAGTGGCTCTGGATAGCTTCACAGTGCTGCACTTAACTCATGTGCCACCAGAGAGGCCTTTGGTCAGTATGTTTATCCTCTCACCAATACCACCTTATTTTGGCTGATTACTGAAGCACTGCAGTAGAAAGTCTTGAAGTCAAGTAGAATGAAGTTGTGTGAACCCTCTTATTCTTTTATAGAACTGTTTCTGGCCATTCTGTTCTTTTGCCTTTCCAAATACATTCTAACAACCTGCAATTGCTAAAAAAAAAAGGTCTGCTGATGTTTTGATTAGGATTACATTTAATTTACATATATCAATTTAAGAAATAACATTTAATAAAATTGAGTGTTCTAATTCATGAACATGATGTCCTTCACATATTAGGCCTTCTTTAATTTCTCTCAGTGGTATTTTATAGTTTTTAGCATATACAGGTATGACACATATGTGTTAAATTTAGGCCTGAATGTTTCATTTTTTTGATATTATTAAAAATGGAATTGTTTTTCCCATTACTTGTAGTAAGCATACAAAGATACAATTGAGTTTTATACATTGGCCCTAAATACCGTTACACAGCTAATTACACTCTAGTTTTTGGTCCATTCCTTTGAATTTCTCTTGAACCCAGTGTCATCAGAAAATAAGATAGCTTTACTTTCTCCTTTCCAATCTCAATGCCTTTACTTTCCTTCCTATCTTATTGTACAGCTACAGACTCTGGTGGCATGGGGAGATCAGACATCCTTGCTTTTCTTAATTTTAAGGAGCTAAACATTTATTCTTTCACCATGAAGTGTGATGTTACCTTCATTGTTTAAAATAAACACCCTTCATCAGGTTGAAGGTTTGTTGAGTTTTTAATCTAGTGACGTGTCACTGGATTAATTATGTCAAACAGAGAATTACACTGCATTTTGAATGTTAAACCAACCGCATTACTGGAATAATTTCTAACTGATCATGGTATATTACTCTTATAATGTATTGTTGAATTACTAATATTTTGATAAAGTTTTTATATCTCTGTTTACCAGAGGTGTTGGCCTGTAGTTTTATCTTCTTGTATATATTTCTCTGGTTTTGTATCAGAGAAATTAGTCTCATGAGAGGAGCAGTGTTCTTTCTTACACCACTTTCTGGAAGAATATGCATGATTAGCATTATTTCTTCCTTCAGTGTTTGATAGAATTCATCAGTGAAATCAGTTGGGACTGGAGTTTTCTTTGTGGGAAGGTACTTAAATTCAATTTAATAGGTCTAGAGTTATTTACATTTTTCTAATACACTTTCAATTAATTTTGTAAATTGTATTGTTGATGAATATTCTCCATTTAGTTTAAGCTGTTGAATTCATATTTTAGATTCAAAGATAATCCCTTTTACAGTTAAAACCTTTAGTGATGACCTTCCCTTCATTCCTGATATTGGTAATTTAAGCATTCTCTTTTTCTCCTAATTAATTCAATCAGTAATCTTATTGAGCTTTTCAAAAGAACCAGCTTGTGGTTTCATAATTTTCCCTCTGTTTGTCTATTTTTTTCATCGATTTCTGCTTTTACCTGTATTATCTTCTTTACTTATTTTGTTATTGTTGCTGTTTCTTAAAATGAAACTTAGATTACTGACGTTGGATATTTCTTATTTTCTAATAAGCATTTAAAGCTATAAATTTCTCCTTAGACATCTCTTTAGCCACAGTCCACTAATTTTGATACATTTAACTTTCATTCTGTTCAAGACACTTTATAAGTTCTCTTGTAATTTTTACATTGACCATAGTTCAAAGTATGCTGTTTCATTTCCAGATATTTGAGTGTCTTCCTGATATCTTTCTGTTTCTGATGAATACTATAATTCTGTTGTCTTTAGACATATTCTTCCAATCCTTTTAAATTTACTGAGACTTGTTTTATTGTTCAGAATACCATCTATCTTGCTGAGTGCTTCATGGGCACTTGACAAATGTTCCTCATACACAATGACATCCAGAAAGAGTAGAGGCTACGATGGCAGAAGCCTAAGTCATAGCCCATATAAACTGTAATTCACTGAAGGTGGCTCTGTAGTGCAATGGATAGCTCACAGGACTTCTAAACTGTAACTTACTGAATTACCTTAAACTAATTACTAGGGTCTGTCACCTTATCTGATATATAAATGCAGTAGCACTTGAGATCTTCATGACCGCTCTTCCTTTTTTTCCTTGGGAACCTTATTGCAGGTTTTTATTCTGTTTTACATGGATAACTACAAGTACTTCAAAACTAATCTTTCAATACTTCTGCATATTATTATTATCAAGTCTGTTTTACAGATAAGACAACTAAGTAAGATTTAAGAGAGATAAGGTAATGAGAAACACAGATGAGGGAGAGATTCAGGCATGTTTGATATCAGGCCCCAGTTCTAAATAACCACAGAACACTTTCACTAATTTTCTACTGAAAACTGACAGTTTCACAATTCTTTAGTCTGATATTTCAGCATGCTCTCCCATATCTTCCAGTCTACAGCAGTCTGGCCTGAACTTTCCCCACCCTCTTTTTACTCTTCAGGATCTTTAGCCCCTCTCTAGAGTTACAAACTAGAATCTGGTCTCTTGGCTGTTACTCCACATCATCTCACACTTTCTCATCTTTCATTCAGTTTTTTTAAGTGTCTTGAATAGCTTGTCCCTTCCCTCTGCTTATCTAAAACCTCTCTCTTTTAATATACAGCACTAATTCCTTTTCTTCCTTGCAACTGTTACTCTGCTAAATTGCCAGGGGATATTACATATTACATCACTCACCTACCTTTTCTCATGATATCCTTCATTAACCAATTACTTTTTATATTTTCACCTAAGCTGGTCAGGTTAATGAAAGAAGATCGTATGATTGGTTAAGAGCACTGATTTTACTGTTAGAGAAAGCTGAATTCAAATCCTGGCATTGCTACTTTGCGGCTAAGAGACCTTTGGCAAAAGGTTAAAATTTATTTAAGAATAATCCTTAAGAAAAGAGCTAATTTCTAATCTTAGAGAAGAGAGTGCTTTTCTATTTCCTTTTTCTTTTCTTTTTAAACTTTCTGTTGGTAGGGCCTCCCTGATGGCGCAAGGGGTTGTCTTAGCACTATGAAGCTACCGGCAAGCACTGCAGCAGGAGTTTGGTGCCCAGACAAGGAGCTAACCCAAATGGCACAGCAGACCTCTCCTGCCTTGCCAGCTGCTCCCCTCAGCAGTGTATTCAGACAATCTGCCTGTTCTGCTCCCCACTCTGTTTCCGGTGATTCCTCTCATCCCCCACACCTCTGACCTGCACCCCAGCTCTTGTATGCATAAATAAATCTTTATATATCCCAGAATGGTCACAGGACTACAGAGATGCCGGATTATTCCACATCAGGATCTACATCTGTAGTTCTTTTCTTCCCCCCTAGCATCCACCAAAATCTCTAACTTGTTATGGATGCTAGGTGATTGTTGATTATTCGTATTTGTTACAATTCAGTGGATTAAAAATGCACATATAAACCTAGGTTCAGAGTCATCATGTCACAGTTTCCACATTAGACTATAGGTTGACATTTTCTCATAGCTTGCAGTTTTTAGAACTTTTTAATCTCTATTATCTCAGGTGACAGTGATAATATTTAAAAATATTTAAAAATACCTTCAAACCAATCAAAGAGAGAAACAAAGTTTGGATTCCCCTGGTGATTTCTTGAACAAGACAGCTATAGCAGTTTTCCAATGGTCTGTTTATTAACTCCAATACCTACAAGAGTTAAAATATCACACACTTTGTTATTATTAAAAAAATGGTGCTCCATATATAAAGATTTTATATTCTGCACACATTTTGTGGAGACTGGGAGAGACAAAAACCATAAAGACAGAAGATAAGAAGATAAAAGGTACTGTTGTGAGACTGGATGAAAGATAAATGGGGAAAATATTTTTCTATTAATACGTTTAAAAATAATAATTTCTTCAAGTGTTTTGAAGACAATAGCAACTAAAAGATGATCTCATTAAAGGTTTAAATAAAAAACCAAGGGCTAAACCAAAAAGTCAACAAAGAAAGACAAAACAACCAATCAGCCTACCAACTAACCAGACTGAGTATTACCTGTTGTTTGTCTTTTTCTTGCAATATAAGGATGCTCTCCCCAGTAGTACCCATTCCAGCACGGCCAGCTCTGCCAATCATCTGTTGATATTGATTTCTCTTTAAAAATTCCCTAGCAACATAGGGAGCTCTTAAAATAACCCTGTGGAATTAATACAATTAGTCAAAATTGGCACTCCATCTATTGCAATAACATCTATTTTTTAAACTCTTAATTTCATTATATCTCTGTGATATGAAATTCAATGACATACGAACTTAAGATAATAAGTAACTACTATTTCCAAGAATCTATAATGTCCTAGGGTCTTAATGTATATTATCTGTAATTCTTACAAATCTCTTGGCAATAATATATTTTAAAACAAATGGGTTAACTGAAGCACAGACAAAAATGGTTTACCCAAACCATAAAATTAGCAATTACCAAAATCAAGATTTGAATTCAAGTATGTCTAGCTGCAAAATTTATGATCAATCCATTATCACAATAGTCTACAAAGCTTTTGGGTTTTTAATCCATAAATGAGAAATTTGACCATGCATCACTAACATACACATATTTCATGAATATATATGATTGTCAACTACCTGCAAATGCAGATTTCAACTGTTTTTGGCATACAACAATGATGATTTCAATCCCATTCACCTATATATTAGTCTATAGTCAGTTTTTCTGTTCAAAGACAGAAAGTCTGTAATAACCAACTGCTTTATTTATAAATCTCAATATAATCAAAAGTAACAAACACTTGAAGAAAATTAGTAACATAAAAGAAAAACATGCAGAATAAATGTTTGACAAAAGCAAATACGACAGGTAACAGATGAGAATTTGAAAAAATTCTAATTAGTATTCATAGTAAATTCTAGAAGGTACTGTATTCAGAATATGAGAGCAGACTATTATGAAGAAAGAGTAATAAAAGAGTCCTTGCAACTGAAGAAAAAATTAGTTATTTAAAAATTCAAAAGAAGAACAAAATGAGTGAACATAGTAAACAGTTAAAACCTGCTTTTCTTAAATAGAAGATAAAGTTGAATAAAAACAGAACAATGTGCAAGAAAAGGTTGAAAACGTGTAAGAAAAGTTAAAAATTGAAGGCTGAATCTAAGAGGTTTCAACACTGTCTAACTCAAGTTACAAGAGCAGAGAACAGAGATAATGGAGGGAATTAAAAGAAATAACTGAAAGAAATTACTCTAAGATGAAGAAAGGCAGAAAACTTCAGATTCAGAGAATCGCTCAAGTGCTAAGCCTTATGAAAGAAAGTAGTTCAGTTGGGCTAGCCGGGTTGTAGAATTAGACTTCCCAAAGTGCAAAGGTTGGCTTTGAAACCCATTAGCTGGGCATGAAGTTGGGTAAGTTACTTAATTATTTAGTGCCCAATAATCCTTTTCTCAAAGAGGTGTTGTGAGGATCTGTTAATTGAGTACAGGTGAAGTTGTTATGATATGGGGTGGGGATCATATAAAGCTGCAGTTATTATTACATAGAATGATGAAATTTAGAGATTTAAAAAGTCTAAAAGCTTCTGGAGAGGAATAAACAACAAAACCATGCAAAAAAAAAAAAAATAAAGAGCAACACTTGCTTCTAGAACATATAGAGCAATAATAGTACAAAGTCCCCAAAGGAAAAAAATTGAAGCTAGAATTCTTTCATAGCAAGATGTTAATGTCTGAGGCCAAAATAAAGACATCTTCAGCTATGCAAATTCTCAAAACATTTTATATTCACTGCATTAAAAATATTCCTCAGGAAAAGCAAAATAAAAAATAAGTTACGGTAAGATGAGGGATACAAGAGGCAGTGTTAAGCACAAAAATAAGTAAAATTCAAAGGTAAGTTTTAATTATTATTGTAACAGGGTGGTCCCCAGGAAAAAGGGTGTGTCCCAGGTTCCCTGTCCCACCCAAGGTAGGGTGGAACTGAGCAGGATATAAGAAGCTGGAGAAGACACACAGAGGACACACACAGAGGAGACAGAACACACAGAAAGAAGACAGGAGGAGACGGAAGAAGGATGGAGAGTCAGAAGAGGCCCACGGAGCAGAGAGACTTGTAAAGAAGCTGCACTGGCCTGGACTGATTGAAAGAGATGTGGGTGAGAGACCCATGGGGAAGTTAATGATGGCTATGTTGATTGTGGTTTTGATTTTGTTCTGTTCCTCCCAGAATTGTCTGGCTGTTTCTGACCCTTATTTGTGGGTCCCTGCCAAAGCTGTTCTAGACTTGTGGCAGGCTTTCGAGACTTGCTTTGGGCCAATCCTGTTTGGGTGGACTTTTACCCATGAGGAGTTGGATAACATTGGGTGTGTGACTTAGATACTATAATCTTTGTCTTCCCTGTCTTTTCTAATTGTATTAAAGTTTCTTTCCACAAAAGGTCCTATATGTTTTGTATTGATGCGGTGGATGGCAGAACCCATTTAGAACAGGGCAGGTCTGGGGGTTTTGAGGGTGCCCCTCTCCCTGCCCTGTAACATTATCAAGTGTAAAATGAAAGAAAATTAAGGGCCTCCCTGGTGGCGCAATGGGTTAAGCGCAGCGCTGTGGGAGGCTGCGCGTGAGTTCAATGCTAGGTGGGGGAGATTCCCATATGGCACAGCAGACCTCTCCTGCCTCATCTGCTGCTCCCCTCAGCAGTGTATTTCAGTCTATCTGCCTGTTCTGTTCCCCACTCTGTCTCTGTCACCACCCCACACCTCCCAGCTTGTATGCAAAAATAAATAAATCTTAAAAAAAAAGAAAGAAAATGAAAATTCTAGGTAACTGCAACATATATGAGGTAGAGTCAGAAAATATACAAATGCTAGCTCTGGTTATCTGCAGGAGAGGTTATAGTCATAGAGGTTATAGTTATAATTCTGAAGTGATAGAAAAACATTTAATTACAACTGTTAAAATTTTAGGAATAACAATTGAAATAAAAGCAGTAGGCTCAATGTAATTTCCATTATTTTTCTCGATTTGTCAGGAAAATGGAAAACTTAGTCACAGTTTAAAAATTAAAGGATGGATAAATGATATACTTGGCAAAAAATATAGCACTAATATTCAAAGTGAAATCACGAAATGAAGGATCTATTACGTTGATGAAAGGTATAATTCAGCAATGAGCTATTTGGAGTAAAACGCTGTATATCTAAATAGTTTTGAAACATACAAAGCAAAAACTTCTATAAATGCAAAAAAGGTGAAACTCAGAACTCCATAATTACAAGGGAGACTAATACACTTCTCTGAAATGGACAATCAAGGAATCACAAATAAGAAGAAAATAGAAGTGCTTTTAATACAATTAATAACTATGATTTCATAAATTTATACAAACTGCATACCTAACAGAAAATATATGTTTAACAGTTACGTAATATTTCAAAAACCTCACAAATTATAAAGAACAGAAATCAATTACATGGGCCGGTAACTTCGGCAGTAACTAAAAAGAGAAATCAAGTCTCTACTCTAAAAAAAGATACTAGTACAATAGAATTGGCATAAAAGAAGTTTCTGGATGATGAAAATGGTTTATATCTTGAGTGTGATATTGGACATATTTGCCAAAATTCAGTAAAAGAAATGCTTAAAGTTTCTAAAAAAATAAATTTTTGGAATTTTTGTGTGCTCTTGGGAGAGTTGTCCATTCAAACGTATGTATGTACGTATGTACATACGTACATACGTACATACGTAGGTATTTACAGCAGTATGGATTTTGTTTCATTGTTGGCTCTTGGGAACTTTTTCAGTTGGTTCCTATGTCCCTTTGTCTCAATCTATTTTTAATGTAAATCATGTTATTCTTTAAAGGAAAAAAAAAAAGGTACTAGTAAAAGTTCTCTGCTGTTTTAAGAAAACCCCAAGGCATTTAAAAATGGTGGAAAGCTCGACAACTATTTCTAGACAACTAGTATGATAAATCCTAATATCGAAACTAGAGAGAGCACAAAAGAGAAAAGGAATCTAATACTAATCTAATCTAATCTAATCTATCCTGCTATGATAAAGAATGAATCATAGCAGGAGGAGGATGGATACAAGAGGCAGTGGTAAGCACTAAAATAAGAAAACATGAAAGAGAAAAAGCCAAACAACCAATTCAGCGAATGGTGAAAAAACATTGGATAAATTCTCACTCACTACTGAAAAAGAAAATGACAATAAAACTCCTGATAAGATAGGAACTGAAAAATTTGAGTCTGGCCCAGAGTTTCTTATATCTCACCTTCGGGCTGGTAGGTTAACCCCTGCTGCTAGGGTGGATGTGCAGGTAAAAAGGCAGAGAACTCCTGTGGAGTAGGCTTCCTCCAGAAGCTTCCTTTCATCACTTGTTAAACCACTGTGGTGATAGGCAACTCCAAATGGGATAGTGCGTTTTAAAACAGGACACAGGTTGCCACTGCTGATATTCCTCAAGTTCTTAATCACCTCTTGTTTTTCTTTCTCCTTGTGTTTCAGATAGTTCCTAGGAAAAATATTTGCTAGAAATATGAATGCTAGATCTTAGAATGACAAAGTGTCTATCACTTTAATTTCAGTTGAGATATAAAAATAGAATATTTTTATTTTGTGCCCTTATTCCCTCCCCCGCCCATAGTCCTGTTATAAGTGAAACCATTCGACATTTTTCTCTTTCTTTCTGGCTTATTTCGAAGTACTTCTGTTGATCTAAGTATATAAAATGTTTTTAGAGTTTTGATTCTGATTTCATTAATTGTTAGGAAGTCTCCCTCAATCTTTTTTGTGGATCATAGGGTCCTATGAAAATATGATTAAAGCGATGAGAAAAAATATTCACATAAACACAATACTTTGCATATAATTTCAGAGGATTCATGAACTTCATCTTTATATTTCTTATGAATCCATGAATACCAGGGCCTATGTCTAGGCCATTGCTCTAAATGTTACCATTATTATTTTCACTAGAACATTCATTTTTATTGAAGATGATTTTAAGCCATACATTTTCTACTCAAGAGGCATTAGCAGCAAGAATCAAAATGACAGCTGATAGTTAAACTCTCTTCAAAGTCAGGGCCTTTAAAATCTAGCATGTCATCTTACTATAAAGTCTTGCAAGAAGTAATTAGTGCTCATTGACTAAACAGAAAACACAGAATAATTCATCATGTTAAAAACAGAACAGTTTATAAGTTCGACATACTTGCTTAAAAATTTGCATATCATTTCAGCAACATTTTCACAGTTCTTCTTAGTGGGACAAAAAACTAAGCAGGAATAATTAGGAATCACTTCTGTCACCAACGCTACCAAGTGATCAGGATCCATTCTTTTCAGAGTATCTGAATACTGCACAAGATGTAGGAAGGAGTTAGTTAGCAACTGTGAATGTCTGTCATGTTGTAACAAGTTAGTTAGCAACTGTGAAAGCCTGTCATTTATCAGTCACTTACCATTTTGAATGGTAAGTAAGCCATCTCTAATTATGAAATTCTCATTTAATAAATCTAATCATTTAAAAGAAAACATGAAACCTATATTAAACAATAAAATGTTAAGTTCTGCTTTTCTCATAATTAGGGGTTTGTTAAGTGTATTTCGTTTTAAAGAAGTGAAAATAGGTAATGATATTAATAACCCCACTGCAGGCCCATGACCATCAAAGCGGAAAAAAGAAATCCAGAGAGAGAACCACAGATTGTTCCTAATAATAATAATCAAAGAACTGCATAAGTAAAATATTGCTCTTATTATTACTACTAGTAATCAAAAACATTGATTCAGTATACTACAGGATATATTTTAAGAAGCAAATATATTTATTGAGCAGACACAAGGAAATCAAAAAATATGAAGAACAATGTAAAGTTATTTAAAATCTTCTTCGACATTATTAAAAATTAATTAAATTAATTAAAATACAGATTTGAAATATACCTTTATAAAAATATAAAACTGGTAAAATTCCTTTCCCCCTTTAATATCTTTCACCTAAGCCATAGCACATTAACTTACTGAACATTATCATTTTCAAACATCAATATCTGAATTACAGAACCCAAGATACTTCTTTTTGTTATTGTTGTTACTGAATGAATAAAATTTAAGGGAGAGGTCCCTAAGATTTCTTGATTCATGGAACCCAAAGTCAAAAGAAACACCTGAAAATTTTGTTTATTAGGTAGTTAGATGCTAACAACTTAAAAGTGTGTATTTCCTCACAACTTAGTTGCCATTCGAATAAATAATACACATCAGGGCCTCCCTGGTGGCACAAGAGGTTAAGTCCCAGCCTATGAAGCTACAGGAAGCCACTGCAGCATGAGTTTGGTCCCCGGCCAGGGAGCTAACTCAGATGGCACAGGAGACCTCTCTTGCCTCACCCGCTGCTCCCCTCAGCAGTGTATTTCAGTCAATCTGTCTGTTCTGCTCCCCATTCTGTCTCTGGTGAATCCTCTCACCCCCCCACAAGTCTGGCCTATATCCCTGCTCTTATATGAATAAATAAATCTTAAAAAAAAATAATACACATCAGTTGAATGAAAGAATAAAACCTTATTTCATTCTTCAATAATCCTAAGGGCCTACCAATGGCATGTGCCTACAACTGAGGACTGTTCTTCAAACCTTAGAATCAGAATGGATGTGGCCACCCTCATTTCCTGCGCTACATTGATCTTTCACAAGTTATCTGCTTATAGTAACTGCAAAAAACCCAAACACACCCAAAACCAAAAAAACAAAAGTAACCCAACTCCACAATGATAGAATATCACAGAGAGGAATGTAGTGTGATCTGTAGTGTGAAGTTGAAATTGAAATTACACTGAACCAGTAGTTTGTATGGTGTCCAAGAGATATCAGGCATCAGTTGTTTCAAAAACCTGAACTATTCCATGGTACCCACACGAAGCTTGTGCAGTTCCCCTGGGCACAGAGTCTGGAAATCCTGATGCTCAAGGGTGAGCAATATTACCTTATAATTAAGGAGACGTGAAAAAGTCATGCCATTCTCAGCTTTGCTGTCAACCTCATATATCGCATCGTTTATTTTTATATATTCTTTTAATTCGACCTTGAATTAAAAGGACATTTGCAATTAATACCATATATGATTCCTCTTTACAGTTTGAGCTTTTGCAAATCATGTTGTAAAAAAGATAGCTATACAAAAATTTCAGCTTTCCTAAGGTATGTAATGTGTGCTTCAACTTAAAATGTTTTTCTTTGTCTCTTTTTTCCCTTTAAATCAAAATAGTGATTAATATTCTTGAATAAGTACTTTCGAATTGAATAGTCACATATCTAAAAGGAAATAAGACATGTTTATATTTATTATAAGAAAAAGAATGAACGAGTCAAGTGTTCACAGTCATGTTTTTTCGGGAGTTGTGTTATCCTTCTAAATCTAAAACTTTCTTATTAGTCACCAGTTTCAATTCTAAATATCACCATAATATTTCTAATTTAAGTATTGGTAGACAAAAACTTTATAAACATAAGGGCCTCCTTGGTGGCACAGGGGTTAAAGTCTCAGTGCTATCAAGCTATATTGTCAGCCACTGAGGCATGAGTTTGATCCCCATCCCTAGCAAGTGAGCTAACCCACATGGCCAGGCAGCCCTCTCCTGTTTTGCTTGCTGCTCCTCTCAACAGTAGATTTCAGTACATCCACCTGTTCTGCTCCCTGCTCTGTCTCTGGTGAATCCTCTTAGCCCCTGTACCGCTGGCCTACACCCCAGTTCTTGTATATATAAACAGATTTTCAAAAAAGTTCATAAACATAGTTCATTGCATTTTTAAAGAATAGCATCTAATTTGAAAATTAAGGTTAGAAACATCTCTTGAAAATGCTTATATTTTGTGAAAATTTAGAAACATCAAATTTCAAATTAAAATTATTCTCTGAAAACCTGACTAAACATAGCACATGCACACTAGAACTGCACACAGGGTATATGTACAAAAGCCCCTTTCAAATAAATGTGAACTACATTTATCAACTTTCTTCAAACCTTTTGAGAATAGTGTTATTGGGGAGTTTAAATTTAAATCCATGTGAAGTATTACTTTATTAAAAAGGCATAACCACCAAAACATATATATTTGAAAATATTTTAACTTTTAGATAATTTTATTTATGTGATAACTCAAAACATGAATCACGAGAGAGAGAGAGAGAGAGAGAGAGAGAGAGAGAGAGAGAGAGAGAGAGAGAGAGACTTAGAAGGGTTTACTTACACCTCAGGGAGTACAACACCTTTTTCCAGGGCAGTCTCACATTTATTGGGAATAAGGTTCAGGGAAAGTGGGCAGGTAGGACACGCCCCCAAAACATGGTGGCGAACAGACTCTAGGATCAGGCTCTCCTACAAAAAATCGATTTATGGAGAAAAATATCCCTAACTTTGAGAGCTGTCTCGAAGAGAACCGGATACCCTACGCAATACAATCAACCCCGGGGGTGCTTTGGACTTAAAAATAAACTGAAGAGTTGGAGTAAAGAGAAGAGAGGGGACATCTAATTCCACACAAAGGAGGAGCAGAGAGGAGAGATGGGCGGACCAGCTTCCCCTGAGAGCCACTGAATACAAGGTTAGAAACTGCGGTGAGGTCGGAGGGCTCCGGCCAGCCAACTGGGAGCGCGACCCCCACTCCCCCACCCCATGGCCCCCTCTCTTCCCTGCTTGGCAGCCCTGAGGAGCAGGAAAGCAGGAGGGTCACTGTGTCCCATCCCCCCCCTGGGGCTAGGTAACATCTCAAAGGGGAGAAAGTCCAAGCAAGAAACATCCCCCACTGGTTGCTAGGTGATAGATTAGCCAGAAAAACCAGTTGGGCTGGAAAACCTCCTGCGGAGACCACCTCTTTCTGGGCTTTAGAATGCAAATGAATAGGAGGGGAAGGATGGAATTTAAGGACTATTGACTGACAATCCCCCAAACCCCTCCCATACCTGTTGCTGAAAAAATCTCCAGGATGGAATTTAAGGACTATTGACTGACAATCCCCAAAACCCCTCCCATACCTGTTGCTGAAAAAATCTCCTGCTGAAAAACTCTCTGGCCACACCCTCCCCTGCAAAGTGTCAGCATCTTGGCACACGGAGGGCAGCAAAAAACAAACAAACAAACAAACAAAAAAAGACCACAGCAGGTGGTGAACACAGCCCAGCACTCGCCACCCCCCCCCAACTTCTAGGCGGCTGCACACTGGCACCCTAGAAACTAGGTGTGGTGAAACGCTGATCAACAGCCACCCACAACCTCCACCCCTGCACCCCTTCGTGGAGTAGCAGGCCCCAAGCAGCAGAAAACAAACTAAGACCAGGAGCTCCCAACCCCCCCCACCCACCAGACATAACCCCAGGGGCAGGAATAGTCCCAGGCAAACATCGGAGGAAAGGCGGGGAGAGGGGAGAAAGAATAGAAAGACTCCCAGCAAGGACTAATGACAGCAGCAACAACAAGACAACAACATATGTCACTGGAAAGGAGGGGCTGAACCCCAGCAGGGGACCCAACCAGAAACCCCAGAACCTAAGAGCAAAATGACTACAGATCTCCAAATTCGCATCTCCCCAATACGTTATTTTCTTCATTATTATTTTTTATTTTTCACTAGTTTATTATTATTATCCCTTTTATTCTCTTTATTATTTTTTACTTTATTTTTTACTATTTTATTATCATTATCCTTTTTTTTTTAACTTTTAACTTACCTTTTTCTCTTGGTCCTGCATTCCTACTTTTCTTCATCTCCATTCCCCTTTTCTTTCCTCTCCCTGTTTTTTCTTTTTCTTTTTTTTCTCTTTTCCCCTTCCTCTCTTTTCTCTTTTCTTTCTCTTTTACTACAAACCATCCCTTCATCTTCCCTAATTAAACTCAGAACTGGAAACACACTGGAGACATGCCACGAGAAACACAAAAATTCAACAAAGAAAAATAAGAAAATCCAGAAGATATCTAGTCACAGCCAAGGAAACTCAGACACTAGGGAACCACAAACACTCCTGAGCAAGTAAAACCAGGAGTCAAGCCCGCCAGCACCAGTGGAAAACTACGAACAGAGCAAAGCAGAAAACCAACAATGGGAAAGAAAAAAGTCACAAATGATCCTCAAAACAATACACCACAAAAAGAAAATCCCTCTCCAGAACCCATTAATATGGACATAGAAGATTACATCTACCTAACAGATAAAGACTTCAAAATAGCTATCACAAAAAAATTGATAGAATTAAATGAAAATAACAAAGAACTGAGGAACGAGAATGAATCCATAAAGACGAAATTGAAGGAAATAGACGATTTAAAAACATTAGTAGAGGAGCTAAAGAAATCCAGAGAAAGCCAAAAAAGTGAATTAAAAGATATGCAGGGGAGAATAAGCACTCTGGAAGATAATGATACTAACAGAATCAAGGCAGAAAAGGAAAGACAAAAACAAAGGAAAAAGAATGAGGAAAAGCTTCGAGAACTATCTGACACCATGAAAAAAGGAAACATCAGAATCATAGGAATCCCAGAAGGAGAAGAGAGAGACAAAGGAACAGAGAAACTTCTCAAGGAGATAATTGAAGAGAACTTCCCAAACATGAAAAAGGAAACAAAAATTGACGTACATGAAGCCAGACGATCTCCATATTATGACAACGAAAGAAAAAAAACTGCAAGACATATGATAGTAAAACTATCGAGAATTCAAGACAAGGAAAATATATTGAAAATGATGAGGGCAAAGAAACAAATAACCTATAAAGGAAAGCCAATCAGGCTGACATCAGATTTCTCTGAAGAAACACTACAGGCAAGAAGAGATTAGAGGAACATATATAACATACTACATGCCAACAAATGTCAACCAAGAATACTCTACCCTGCAAAGCTCTCATTCCTTTATGAAGAAAAAACATGGACCTTTTCCGACAAACAGAAACTACAGAAATTCATCACTACCAAACCCCCACTCCAAAGAATACTAGAAGAAGTCATGAAGACAAAACCAACAGAAGAAAGACCAGGAAACACAGAATAAGATAAGAAGTAGAACCACAAAAGAGTAAACAAACAAACAAACAAAAAATATGGATGACAGTATAACTCTAAATGTAAATGGACTAAACACACCAATTAAAAGACACACCATAGCAAGATGGATCAAAAAACAGAATCCAACCT
Source organism: Scalopus aquaticus (assembly GCA_004024925.1). Lineage (NCBI taxonomy): Eukaryota > Metazoa > Chordata > Mammalia > Eulipotyphla > Talpidae > Scalopus > Scalopus aquaticus. Next base: position 164 of record PVIJ01013158.1, on the reverse strand, counting down.
TCTGCTGTCTACAAGAAACACATTTAATTGAAAAAGATAATCAGAGATTAATAGTTAAAGGATGGAAAACAATCCTACAAGCAAATGGACCAAGAAAGAAGGCAGGAACAGCTATACTTATATCAGATAAAATAGACTTCAAACTTAAGAAGGTAAAAAAAGAC
>PVIJ01013157.1:0-46337 GCA_004024925.1 Scalopus aquaticus | reverse complement strand
CTCCCGTCCCCCCCCACCCCCGTTTCAGTCTCCCGAAGTCACCCGGCTTGTGCCTGTGCCTCTGCTGCCCCGCAGGCTTCCCCGGGCAGATCTAGGCCCCACATTCCCTCGCGATCACACTCAGCTTTGGCTTGAACTAACGACTGAGACCTGGGACTTAACACACAGATGCTCCAAAAATGACTCCTAGGTGGGCAGGTCAGTGTGACTGCCACAATCAGAAATGGGGACCCCATCCTTCACCGGCCCCTCTCCCTAAAACCAGTCCCTTGCCCCACACCCAATCCGCTACTGACACACATGGATTTTGCTTCCTTAACACTCGCTCATTCATTCTCCTGTCGCCCTCTACGGGTAGCTTCATAGGCTGAGAATTAACCCCTTGGGCCACCAGGGAGGCCCTATTCAGATATATTTGAAAAAGGATGAAATCCTGTCATTTGCAACAACACGGACAGATGGACCTAGAGGGTATTATGCTTAGTGAAGTGAGCCAGGTAGAGAAAGACAAAACACCATACAATCCCTCCCTCATGGAGTAGACAGAGAAAACAAACAAGCAAATAGATAAACTCAATAAAAGAAAAATAAACTTTTGGATTGTAAGACCAACTTGTGGCTACCAGGATGGGCGAGGCGAGCGGGTGACTGGAGATGAGGAGCCCACAGATGGTGGAGGGCAGAACTGGACTTTTAGCGGGAAATTTTGTGTACTGGATGCACGTGGCTTTTCAGTGACGCACGCCTAAGCGTTATCTGTTATTTCTCAATGTAAAAGAAAAAAGTTTAAAGGAAGGAAATGGCTCCCCAGACTGATCTGTTCTGACTGCTGTGTGTCCTTCTGGGCCCAGGATGTTAACACACATCCTTGGTACACGCTACCCCACAAGGGGGTGAGGGACCCGGTGACTTTCAATACTCGTTAATAACTTGAGCAACTGGTTCGGTCTCCTCCAACCCCAAGTCTTCAGGACTTTGCCATCCAGTGTGAATGAACCAGTCTACATCTTCAGCCCCCACCCTCAACCTGCCCCTCTCCAAAGGAATCCCCTTCCCTTCCACCACCCACACTCACAATCATGACAGGCTCCACTTCCGCTTGAACTTGAACCCTCGTTTCCTTCTTAGCAGCCACAACCTGTCATTTTGACCCACAACTCCACTTACCTTCTCTCCTACCAGCCTTCTAGTTCTTCTGGAACTACTCTCCATCCCACTTACTTGAATCTTCCACCTTCCCTCCCACTCATCCTCACCATTCAATCATGACAAACTCCTTTCAGTCCAGAAAAAACTAAATCCCCCGACCCCTGCCGGAAATGCTCCTGTTCGCAACCCCACATCCTCTCAGCCTATTTGCATCACTGCAATGCAATTTCCAACTGAGGTCTTTATCTGGCTGTCAGAGCCCCTCTCCCCGTGCACAAAGGCCTGGGAACTAGTGCTTCCTGAAGTCTCTAGGAAAAGCGTCAAACACACAGCTGGCAGCAACTGGCGGATCAGTACCCCAGCTCCCCCGCCTCTCGTGGAGAATAAGTCTGAAGTGCACGTCCCATGCCATCTGCCAGAATTACCCACTGAATTAAGCTCTATTTTCCCACAGCGCTGCTTTGCTTGTTGGCACAACACCCTGTATTGATTACCTTTTATATCTCGCTTCTTCACTCCCTGCCGTGTTTGCTGGGATCACCTCCAAAACTACTTCCGCCAAATCCTGTCTCGGGTCTGCTCCATCCAGCACCGCTGGGTGCGGCCCGGGCTGCACGGCGCTGTCTTGGCCGGCACGTGTTCCTGCGCCCGCTCCTTCCAGCCGCCCTGCAGCCCGCTGCAGTCTGGTTTCCGCCCTGGACTGCACCAAAACAGTTTCTCATCAAAACTGTTTTTTCCTGACTACAGGGAAGGTCCTTCCATTTTTTCTGGCCTCTGTTCAACTTTCAATCTGTTACGCTCTCAGAACTCTCTCCTCCCTTGACCTCATGACACAGCTGCATGTGCGCCTGTATTTTCTCCTGCCTCTCTGCCATGCATCGAAGTTCTTTTCCCGCTCCTTCAAAGTCCAGCTCCCTTCAATGTTAAGAACCCTGCAGGCCCCGCCACCCCTGCTCTCCTCCCACACTGGCGTCACGCGTCGCCGGCAACTTGCCAGCGCTCTGGCCACACAGGGCACCACCCCACGGAGCAGGTCTAAGCTCCAGTTATCACCAGTTCTCCCCGGACTTCCTCTCCTTAATGATCTCCAGATCATTCTCTCTCCTTAGTCCTCCGACTAGTGTCACAGGTCACCCATTTGGAATCACCTTACCTGCTTCCCTGCCTCACTCAGGACTCAAGGCAACACCTCACCTTGTCTGTCCGGTCCCCTAAAAGCCCCTCTCATCGCCACGCTCATAAGCCTAGGCCCAGGCCCCATCGTCTCTGCCCAGGCTGCTGCAGAAGTGTCTTTACCAGTTTCCCTGGCTCCAGGGGCCCCAGTTCAACTCCTCTTCTAGTCTAATTCCTTCTGGAGCGCAAATGTGAACTCCTTTTTCCCCGGCTTTCAACCCTCCCCTGGCCTCACCGCCCTCAGGTAAGATGCAGTCCCTTAGCCATTTTCCAGGCCCTTCCCATCTAGTCCCTGCAAGCTCTCCAGACTCAACACTCTCTATACTTTAGCCTAGTAGCTCTGACTTGGCTAAATGTAGCATTACCTGCAGAGTTCTCTTTAAAAAAGCAATGCCTTGACCCACCCCCCCAAAATGATGGCGCATGAGACCAGGGCTGAGGTGCAGGCATTTGCATTTCTTCAAGGCCCCCACTCGATCCTGAGGAGCACAACCAAGAGGCATAACCCCAGGAAACCCAATGACTGGGACTTCTACCCCACACCTTGTCCTCCTGTACCCCTGTGCCGTCCCTCCCACTCCCACAACACCCTCCTCTGTCCCTCCTTCAGGTGGGTGACACCACATGGGTGATTCCCTTAAAATTCAGCTCCAAGGAACCTTCCTGGCTTCCCAGTCTGTGCACGGAGTTTTCCTCTGCTTAACACTACTGGAGAATTGACCACACTTAATATTAACAGTCTGTACAGTCTCAAATGGGAGGTGACCTTCTGGGGTGGGGGGAGTGGTTCTCATCACGACACCACCAGGACTTAGCACAGAAACCCCCTCATTAGACAACTCAATATGTGTTTGCAGAATTAACGAATACCCCCTATTCCCCCCTGCTCATGAAGATGGGAATTTCATTATCTTTTCACTGCTCCTCCCCGAATTCAGTGCCAGTGCATACAGTAGGTGCTCAATAAATACATGATGAGAGAATTAATAAATATCACACAGGAGAGATGAGTATCCACCAGGTCCTCATTTTTCCAGGAGAGCTCTGGGGAGCAAAGACAAATCAAGTTGAACTTCCTACAGTTTTGCTAAAATGGGATTTGCCAAAGACGTCCTGAAAAATGGATTTAATTAGGCCCGTTAATAGGGGAGTCGTTGGTGGTGAAGATTTAAAGCTGAGGCCGGAAAAGGTATCGATAATTTTACCATTTTAAATTATACAGGAGGTTATTTCTCACTCCCACCTTAATTATAAGACTGTATCTCGACGAAACCTCGGCTTTGGAGGGAAATAAAACCAAGAGTAGAGGCGAGATCTGATATTTCATTGAAATGGAGCATGAGAAGGGCCCCAGCAGCACGCAGGCGGGCTCAGCCCAGGTGTGCTCCGCTAGGGAGTGGGGATTAGTGGTGCTGAGCAGCCGGATCTCATTAAGCTAACGACTGTCAGGACAACCTGATGTGACTTTTAATTGCAAAAAGCCTCCAGGAGAGGAAAAGGCCTGGTGGTCCCCACTGGAATGAAATTCTGTGTAGGTTTTCAGAGCCCCACAAATTTCTTGCAGTCCGTTCTCCCATTAGGCAGTTCCAGAGATTTGTGCTCTAATTGGTTCCCCGAGAGGACACACCTTATCCCTTAGCTCCCACTAGCAGAAATACTCAGCTGGCCCCCAACTATGGAGCCAAATAAAAGCAGCCCAGTTTGGGGTTTAGACACACTGCAAGGAGGTGTCTTCTCTGGGAGTTCCGAGGCCTGGCTCGCAGCAGGGCACCACCCACTCTGTGTCTGCCCTGAGAGTGACGGGTGAGGGGCACCCAGCTGGGGCCAGGCAAGGTGATGAGGGGCGCACCTCGGGCAAGATTCAAGTCAGCAATAAAGAACTTAGAAATCAGCGTCACTCCTAGTTTAATACAACATTGTGGAAAATAAAATGAACGCCAAAATACCTATGGGGAAGAAAATATCAAACTTTTAAGTAGACAGGACCTGAGCTGGCTGGTGGAGGACCTGCTCACATCAGCCCCGCCCTGGAGCCAGGGTCTGGGGGTACAATAGTGAACTGAACACACACACACACACACACACACACACACACACACACAGATGGTGGAAAAGGTGGGAGACAAAGTGAACAAAATAACTAAGTCAAACACATGGAATTGGTGACGAGGTTATGGAGAGAAATCAGGCTGAGACGGGGGTCATTCTGCAACAGACAAATCTAAACCCCTCCCCAGCCCAGACTTGATTACCTGGTTTGGTAGAAAGAACAGGGAATCCGGGGTCAGACCCCAGGGCTCGTCCCAGCCCCCACCCACCTACGCCAGGTCTCAGGGCCAGGCCCTGCTATTCAGCTTCATCCTCACTGGACTGAGGAGCAAAAGGAGAGCGTGTTGGTAACCACGACTGTGCCTGCGGCAGGTCACCACCCCGCAGGGGCCTGTGCAAATCCTCCAGTTCATTCCCACGGGAGCCCTCCCCATCACCCTGGGGCAGGGGGTTCTCTCCCCGCAGAAGCAACACTGCGGCTGGCCGCACCCCCGGCCACGGACAGTGCTCCCTGAACCTCTCCAGGACAGCTTCCCAGAAAGTGGTCCGCAGCTCCAGTGCAGCCGCCTCTCTGCCTACTTGACCTTGAGCAAGTGTCCAGACCCTTCTGAGCCTTGACCTCACCTGCAACGAGGGTTCAGAATGCGGCTGCTCCCTCCTCCCAGGACCCATAACACCAGGAACATGGCAGATGTGCCCCCTCCCCCGCCACGGGTGCCCCTCCTCGCCCCGCCCCTGGCCAGGGTGGCAGCAGCAGTCTCCAAGGCGACGGGGCAGAATCCACGGGTGAAGTTCAAACGCGGCCCATTTCCTATTTTCCTGACAGCCTATTTCATGGATCACAGAGACCCAAGTACAGCTGCTTATTCAGCGGAGGGAAGAATGAATTCATTTTCATTCCTTAATACCCGATGTGACCTATTCTCTGTTGATCTCTCCTTTCCCAGCTGCAGCCCTACCCGCGGACTTTCAATTTGGCCGGAGAGAGAAAATGTGCAGTAATGACAGAATGTCCTGCCCGGAGAATGCTGGGAGCCAAATCACCGCCGAGCTGGTAATAAGTCCAAATGAAAGATATTATGTCACCTCGTTTGAATTAAACAGATGAACTATAGTCCTAGACTATAAAAAAGGAACCAATCTGCTGGACGGCGTCCAAGCGCTCCACGCTCAGCGCCCGCCAAAAGGTGCTGGGCTCCTGCGGAGTTTTACATCCACATTTTCTGCCAATAATTCCTCCTCTCTGTGGACATGGAGGAATAATTTGATGGAAAGGCCACTTGCCCTTCTGGGGTGGCCCCCTTCCAGGAAGGGCAACCCCTGCTGTGTGCACTCACCCTCCATGATGCCCTGGCTGTGGGTAGCAGCCACCAGGAGGGTGGGGGCTGGGGGTGGCAGAACTTAGAAGCCAGGGACCGCCCATCTGTGGACTGGGTGGTTAGCTGCCCTCTGGCAATGATTTCTCCCCTGGGCTTTGGGGGTCCTCGCTCCCCACACCCCAAAAGCCCAGGCAGGTTGACAGCATGCCCTCCCTTTGCAAATGGGGACAACAGTAAGGCTCTGGGGCCCAGGTGTGCCTGGGTGTGAAATGTTCTGCCCTCCCCCATCAGGCCTCCACCCCACCCCTCTGAGCGCCCAGCTCCGACACTCTCCACCCACCCCTTGGCACGAGCGCCTCTCCCTCAAGCTCTCCCACTGTCTTGTTTGGTGGCCCTGAAGGTACTTCCTCTCTCTGAGAACCTCCGTCCCCACCTATTCTGGGTTGCCCCTCAGAATTCTGCTGGACTGGGAGGCACAAGACCCAGACTGCATCCCAGCTCTGCTGCTTACCAGCCAAGCAGCTTAAGAACATCTCTTTCTGCTTAGCCTCAGTTTCCTCATCTGTTAACAGACTTACTAAGCCAGGACTGTTCAAAGTTTCCTCTGCCCTGCCCCCCACCCCGCCACCAGAATCCCAGCCAACGTGCATCCGGCATCCTTCAGTTTCGAGATGCAGCTCCTGGGTAAGATTTCTCCCAGCACCAGCCCCAGGTCCCCAAATGAACAAGTCTGGTTTGCCTCACAAGCAATAAGGACGCTTTCTAGGAAAGCAGAGTAACAGTGCCAGTCACTGCCGCGAGCTTTCCATTTACCCATTCAACAAAGTGTGGGGTACGAGAGCCTCTCCTGGACCGCGGGGGCTCTGCAGCGGCCAGACACATACCCCCAACCTCAAGGATGGCAAGAGCTGGCACTGACTACCCCCATTTCACAAAGGAGGAAACGGCCTAGAGAGCGTGGACAACCTGCCCGGGGGTCAAATCTCCCCAGGGGGGGCCAGCCCCACGGCTCCCCTAGACTACTGCACGAGCCCCAACTAGCTCCCTGCTCCACACTTGCGCCTTCCAGACGCTTCTTCACACACACAGCAGCCTGCTCAAACTCAAGCGCTCCACTGAAAAGCCTCCAACACCTCCCAGCCCACAGTCAGCAAGACCTGAAGCCCTGTCCAGGCCCACCAGGTCCCCGCTCCCCGGGCTCCCTGTGATCTCTCCTTGTGTCACCCTGGTTGCCCTGGTCACTCTGACCAGGGAAGGGGGCTGGCAAGACCCACACATGTGCACACAGATGTTCTTTTTCCTTGTCCGATTTCCCTGCAACGTGACTGTCACACAATGGCTATTTTGTGGCTTCTTTCTGAGGTCAGGGCCGACACACTGCCTGACCCAGAGCAGGTGCCCAGTAAATATTTGTGGAAGAAAAGAAGGGAAATATCTGTTGAAAGCATGTGAATGAAAACCAGAAAAACGCCCCAAGGGGTTAGGAGAGTCTTCGGGCTTCAGCAGGGGTTCTCTGGTGGGCCGGCAGGGGTGAAGGTGAGGGCCGCAGGCGTGTGGCTCAGGCTCCATAGTCTGGGCTGGTGAAGCTGCCTCCTAGTCACCACGCCCTTCCTCCTAACCCCACACAGCATAGCTTCCCCATCCAGGCAGTTGATGCTGAGATCGGGGACCGGGGGGTGTGGGAGCAGGAAAGCAGCCCCAGAGCCCACCACAGAAACCTGCAGAGATAAAGCTAAAGCCAGGGAAGCTGGGCATGTGGCATATTAATGTCTGAGTAAAGCAGAGTCTGCCCCCATCTTGTGACTTAGTACGAAGAGGTCGTGCTCACCAACCTCACAGAGGCGCTGGGGGGGTGGGGGAGGTCTCCTCCATCAGACTCAGCCCGGCTCCATCCACTGGGGGCTCTGCCATCCCAGCATGGCTCCCACGGTCCCTGCAGAAAGAAGGGTCCACAGGAGATGTTTAACCTCCACTAGGATGGGGAACATCCCTTTGCCCACATTCTGCCAGCTCCACCTGGATGCAAGCAGGTTGGCACAGGACTTGTCCCACAGGCCAGGGGTGATGTGAGATGGCTCGAGAGCACACAGCTGTCTCCCTCACACCAGGGAAGGGCAGACCCCTGCACTGCAACCATCCCAGGCTGGGTAGGTTCACGGTCAGTTCTAGCAATCTGAAGAATTTGGGAGCCCTTGGCATCATTTTCACAGGGTTTAATGGTGAGCAGGGGAGACAAGCCGGCAGGGAGACAGCAACTTGAGCCCCTCCCCCAGGGTGACGCCGCCTTTTTAGCCCTCCCTCCTACGCACAGGTGTGCCCACTTGCACATGCGCATACACCCATGCTCAGGGGTCCACAATCAGCACACGCCTTCTGCATTAACACAATCAAGGCCATAGGTGATAGCCACAGCGGCTAGTGGCGTAAAAAAGCCCATTAATTCATTTACCCTACGCAGGCACAGAGCCAATCCCGAGCCCTCGCCTGCCTACCTGGAACCAGCCCTTCCTCTCTCCTGCCAGTCCCCTGGTTAAACCTTGTCCCTGCTTCCCATGACGGGCGGGGCCCACCAGCCTCTTCCCTCAGCATCTCCATTAAGCCACAGGGTCTGGCCCTTCCCTCCCTGTCCCTAATGCGCAATGTAGGGCTGTGGGGACAGGAAGTCAACAGCTGAGATGCCTCTGCCCACCAGGAGGATCATATTCACACACTGTGATCACACAACGAGAGCTGCCTCAGTGTACAAGAGCTTAGTGGCCCCAGGCAAGGGAAAGGAATTGGTAATAAAGACAACAGTGACAATGAGCGCTGACAGCGCTGATGACTGGCTAGGGGCTAGCTACCAGGAACACCTGCCTCTGCACCCACCCTTCACCCCAAAAAAGCCGGCCAGCCCTCTTCAGACCCACTACAGCCAGGCCAAGCACCAGGCCTTCGTCTCCAGATGCTAAGGCAGGAGTTGCACTGAATATGCTTCTTGAATATTTGAGGCTCACGGACACCCCTGAGAATGTGATGAAAGTTGTGACTCCTTCCTTAGGGGGGAAAGCGTATAAAAACACATGCCTAGCTCATTGCAAATTTGCCTGTAATTTCAGTGAATTCCCCAAATCCTTAAAACCCACCTATCAACCCTTTGGGAGTTAATGAAATCCTTAATTCATTCAGTCCTTCACAGAGCATCTACCAAGTGTCGAGTAGTAAGTACCATGCTGGCATCCTTGTCTACACTCAGGGTCATAAATCACGCACAAAAAAGCAGGCACTCTGAGCTCTCCCACTCAGAGCCTCACCCCAGACCCATCAACTCAGCACCTCCGGGGCGGGGGTGGGGAGGGCTCCAGACTCCCCGGGGGTGTCCTAATGTGCGCCCAACAGTGAGAAGCAGGGTCCTGAAAACCTAAACGTATGTTCTTAGAAAGCTCCCTAGGTGGTTGCGAAGCACACCCCTGGCAGTTCACTTAATATTTGATCAAGACACATCTGAAATGCACCCACTATGTGCTGGCACGGTGCTGGGCGCTGGGGCACAGCAGAGAATAAGGAATCTACGTCTCCACCCTCACGAAGTTGACATTCTAGCAGAGGGAACTGGCCATACGTAATCCACGCATTAAAATGTTCACCAATTGTAGTTAATGCCACAAGGCATGTAAATGAGGAAGTGACATAAGGAACAACAGAGGGAACTTCTCAGCCAGGGAAGGCTTCTCCGGGGACCCTGAAAGATGAGGGACCGAGGGAAGGGCAGGGGCGGGAACAGTGGGGCAAAGACCCTGCAGCAGGCGGGAGTTCAGGATAAGGAAGCAGCTGTGTCTGGGAACGGAGCTGAAGAAGAGGAAGCATGTGAGAGCAGAGAAGGCTGAGAGAAGGACCAGGTCAGGCAGGCCCTGGAGGTCTGGCGAGGAACTGAGGTCAGACTCCCGATGATGAGGTTTCTCCTCACAGCCGCCCCAGCAAAGACCGTGAGGCTCAGAAGATGAAGGGAGGTACCAGAGGAACAGCTTCTAGGGCCCCAGCTGGGGTCCCAGCCAGGTCTCCAGACTGGCAAAGGGGAGGCAGTGGGGATCCTCAAAAACTGGTTCTGCCCCGCACTGGGTATGAGCCCACTTTCTGCCAATTCCTAGCCCCTCCCACTGATACCTGGACAGCATTGTCCTCCTACCCCACCCACTTCCCACCTCATAAGCCCCATCCCCATGGCAACTGAGCTAGCCAATCAGAACACTGCATTTTTAAAGGGCGCCTTATAAATTGAGCCTCCTCTCCCCAAAAGATCCACACTCAACATTCAGAGGCCTCTGGGGCCCCCTCTTCCTGGAGAAACCAATTCAGGTGCCCCCCACTTTCCTCCAGGATAACAAAGGGGAGTCCTCTGCTTGGAATGCCCAGAGCCAAGATCCAAACCTTCAGTCACCCCGCTTAGCGTCCCCGTCACCCACATGCCTGCACCATGACGCCAGAGAGACCCAGGAGTCCCTGAGAGTTCCCAGCAGTAACTGGGGGGTTGCGTGGAGCAGCAAGAGCACCTTGACCAGCCTGCTCCCCGCCGGGCTGGAGAAATGCAGTGACATCAGCCAGCGGAGCAGCGGGTACGAGGGGGATGCGGAGAACAGCAAGGTCAGCCTGGTGAGCAGGGCTCGAGTGGTGCACCTGAGCAGGAAGCGCCACACCCACACAGGCGGCACCCAGACCGGCCCGCTGTGCGCCACCCACTCCCGCAGCCAGCCGGCCAGCGGAGCCGACAGCACCGAGCAACCTGGAGGGCAAAAGTGAGACCAGCCTGCCCAGCAACGGCGACGCCAGCAGGGCCAGCAGCCTGACCAGCATCAGCTTCATCAGCCTGGGCAGCAGCGCCCTGACCTACCAGGTCAGCTCCATGGGCAGCCTGCCCTCCAGCCATGCCAGCAGCACCCAGAGCATCCGGGTGGACGGCAACGTGCAGGGGGAGCTGAAGAGCAGCACCAGCCTTCAGGAGGACAAGGCGGGGGGCAGCGGGCAGCCCAGCGAGCCGGGGGCCACGGAGGAGCCGCCAGCCCAGGTGCACGTGCACTGACGAGACGACCCCGTGGCCGCGCGGCCCTTGAAAGATACAGACATGAGGACCGGGCAAGGCCACGCTTGGCCCAGAGGGGTGATGGCCAAAACAGGTGGGAAAGGCCTCAATAAAGTTCACGCTGGCTGTCCACACCCTCGAGGGCACACAGCTCAATCTGCAGCGACGGCCACCAGTGGGAGAATCGCGAGTAGCGGGAGCCAGGGATGACAGGTGCCGCCCGCACTGGGAATCCGCCATCAACACGACACGCCGGGGCTGGGAAGAGCTGTTATCACGATCCATCAAGGCCGGGGCCCACCAGCCCTGGGAGCCCCGTGATGAGCCCCCGACAGGATCAATCTGCTGCAAAACCATCTGCACTGAGACCGTCGTGATGGCGTCACCGGTGCCAAAGCGCAGCCGTTGTTGGCAGCAAGTGCCAGCGCGCCTGAGAACCATCTGAAGCCTGAGCCTTCCCTGAAGAGACTGTCCTGCGTGAACACCATCGCCACCCACACCAACCGCGATGACTCAGGTGAAACCAGCGCCGACGACCGGACCGTCTTCGCGGAAGCCAGCTGTAGGGAGCACGGTCCTGGCCCCTGGAGACCCCTGGGGCTGGGAGGCACCTGGCACCTGGGTCAAGGGACCCCCAGCCCCAAAGAGCAGACAAGGGAACGTTACACCTTCGTTCAGGAGACTGTGCCTGGGCAGCATCTGCCCAGAACCTTCCCAGGAGCAGATGCTCCCTGAGGCCCCGTTCGTGTCCATGTGGCTCTCGGGGGATGTGGAGAGGCAAGGAAGGCGGCCAGAAACCATCCTGTGCTGACGGCTGCACGGGGCTTCCCATGGCAGGGCCACACCATGAAAGATGCTTCATGGTGACGAAGCCTGGGTGGCCGTAGCGGGAGGCTCTGGGCCATTCAGTGAGTCCCCTAGGTGGGTGGAGGGCTGAGGCCTCTGCCCTGCCCCTTCTGACCACACGGACTCGGGGAGAGGGCACGTTCACGGAGGGGCAGAGGCCAGCACGGTCCAGGGCACCCTAGGTAGCAGAAGGAAAGCAGAGGGAGCACCGAAGACAATAAAGGTGTCTGGAGAGGCCGGACACGAGGAGTCCGTGCGTGTTTTCTGGGTGCGTTTGGGGGACAGCGGCACAGCACAGCCAAGCTGTGTTGAGAGTCGGGCTTAGCTACCAACTGCTATTTCTCATAGGTCGTCTGGGCCAAGATCCTTAAACTTCCCCAGCCTCAGTTTTCTCATCTGGAAGGTGGGAACAAGAACCCCTATTTCACACATAGGATGGTCACGTGGGCCTAAGAAATGCCCCGGCAGAGGACCACATGTCTATTTCCTGCCCTTTCCTCGTTTATCTGTGAAGTGGACCCAGCAGGTCCCTGCCTCCTCCAGCCACAGGCTGTTGAGGAGGGAGCTGGGGCGTCTGCTTAAGAATCAAGACAGTTCAGCAAATGGTTTTGAGGTCCAGGGAGGGGTAAGTGGTTCTGCACATGTTTAATGGGCACACACACATCTGGCTCGGCGGAGGCCCCTGTTCTCGAGCACTAGTGTCCCTACTGAGTACATCCTCTCCCACTCTCTTCCAGGCAGAGCCCAAGCACCCACAACCCAGGCACACGAGGACCCCCACTGCTGCCCCAGCGAGCACGTCTGCAGGTGGGCCCTGGGGAAAGCGTGGCTGCGTCCCCCCGCCCATCACTGCCCTGCCTCCCCTCGGAGGACATCCCCCAGCTTTGCTGTGTCAGAGGACAGAGGTCACAGGGGCACAGGACAGCCGAGTGAAGGACTGAACGCTGAGTGCTCGGCTGGGAGCTCTCTGATTCCTCCGACACAGCGTGGCCAAAGCTGAGCTCACCCCCTGTCCAACCGACTCCTCCTCCGCGCCCCTTCCCAGCAGACGGTCACCTCGCCCGAGGTGTTCCAGTGAGCCAGGAGCCTGTGAATCATGCAGGTGGCCACCCCCTACCCTCAGCCGCACAGCCCATCAGTCCCTAAACACCCCCATCTCCACTGCTGGCCCCCACCCACCACCGCCCACCCCAGAACATGGTTTCCAAGCCCCGGCTGCACAGCCCGGGGGACACTGAAAATGTGCTGGTGCCCGGGCCACCTGCAGCACGTTAAATGGGACATGGGGGCATTCAAAGCTCAGCAGGAGCGGCCAGGCCAGGCCCAGGCCCTGATCGCTTCCTCCTCCAATCCACTTTCACCCCGCTGGGGCCAGGAGCTAAGGGAGTGGGGTGGAGCTTCGGCAAATTGGAGAGCGCGCACCCCAACCAAAGAGAAGCCAGAAATTCAGACCCCTCCGTGAAATCACCTGATCTCTCAATGGCAGTGACAAATTCAACTTCCTTTTAAAAACAGAAGTGAGGGTAAAGAAGGACATTTCTGGAGGCAGCATTAGGCCCACGCACCCAAGAGCTTCTGCTTCAAAGGCGAGTACAGAGCTCTCTTTCTGAAGCAAAAGCTGCTCCTACTCCTTGACTACTGAAAAACTGAATTTTTCTCAAGTCCGAAGGATTTGAGACGGCCTTCAAGGCTCCCTGCAAGCTAACCCAGACACAGCCAGTCTCTGCATCCGCGGGCCCGCACCCACCGAGGCACCCGCCGCAGGTGGAAAGTCCTTAGGACGCAGTTAGGCCTGTGGTGGGCACATCTGCACTGAGGGGGTGTGGGCCTTTATTCTTGTCATTATCCCTGAACAGTACAGTGTAACTATGTACACAGACTTGACATCATTTTAGCTATTCCAGTATCCTAGAGAAGATGTAAAATATATAGGAAGGTGTGCAAATAGGAGGGAATTGCACCTACGGACACACGCAAGGGTCCCGAGACCAAACCCGATGGGTATGGAGAGATGACTGAGTTTCCTGCCTCAACTCCTGTCACTTCCTCTGGAACCCTTCACACAGCCAGCTGCTGCCTGTCTCAAGCCCCTAAGGGCGGCGCCTCCCTCAGTACATGTGCCTCCTCTGAAGTCGAGTGTCGCTTCCCAACCCCGCCCCCTCATATCCTCAACACTCCCGTCCATCGCTGAAATGATGGATGGATGGATGGATGGACGGACGGATGGACGGACAGACGGACAGACAAGTGGTGAAGGATATAAGGAAGCCAGCTGGATCTTCAAAGGCCAGCACTCCAACAAGTACACCCCACTCCCAAAAACAAATGTGGCTCAGAAGCCAAAAGTTAAATACTGCTTGGTGTTTCAGGCCTGAGTCCCCAGGCCACGCCGCCCCTTTCTCACTGTCAGCCCCGCAGAAACGTCTCGGGCTCTCTCCCACCCGAGCAATGGAGACACAGCAAGCACTTGAAGGGAGAACCATTTTTCACGCTGGCAGAGTGATTTTTTTTATTTCCTGTCCACTAGCCCTGCGTTCAGGGTGCAGCGGGGTTGGAATGATGGGTTGGCTGCAGGCACTGGCTCCTGAATTATTAACTGGGCTGGGGAGAGAGCTGCTTACAAATGCTGACCATCCAGCAGACCAAAACAGCCGCCAGACTTCCAACAGGCTCAGAGTGGGCAGCCACGAGAGAGAGGGTTGGTCTTCTTCCGGAGCCCTCCCTTGGCCTCCCGCCCCGGAAGGAGGTCATCTTTATGCTTCACGCCTGACGCTCTGTTCTGCTGGAGTCACGCTCCTGACCTCTCCTCTTCTGCCCACTACAAAACTTACAGGGAAAAGACTGAGTCTGGCAACTCTGGTTCTTTCTGAGCCAGGAACTTACTGAGGTCAGGACTAGGGTGTCCTAACTCAGGTCCCTAGAAGCAGAGCCTGAGATGGGGTTCTCATGAGGGTTATTGAAAGAGTATAACAAGGAGACGTGAGAAGCATGACGAAGAGGCTGGAGACTGGCCTCAGCTCACCCATCAGGCATCCTGACCACCTGCAGACTCAGTCTAGGTGTCTGCTGGGTGCACTCTCACGTGCTTGCTGCTTTGTTCCCCCTTTGTCAGAGTCACACTGGATTGCAAGGGTCCATTTCCTGGAGTTTTCTTCTGTGTCATGACAATGTCCCCAGTGTTTAGAGAAGATTAGGCACTCAGTGAATGTGTACTGAAGGAGGAAAATCTGAAAATGGAGTAGACTCCCACCCTACAATCACTTTGGGGTATAGTTTTCCTCAGGGACAAAGTCCCTCCATCACTTGGATGTCAAAGAATCACAGTTCAAAGACGGCAGGACACCTACTCAGAGAGGGACAGAATTGATCATTGATCACACAGCAACATGCTGGCAGGACTGCTATGATAGTGCTGATCAGAACTCTGTGTTGCTGACTCTTGTTAACTTCCCCAGATGCTCCTTCCCCCACCAAGGGGTCAGAAAAAGACCAGGTGATGGGGTGGGGAGGTGGGGGTACATGCACAGAAGGTATTTTCTCTTCTATGTCATCGTGGGCATTGGTCCCTGAATTATTCATCAGGAAATCTGCTTGAGGTAGTGTCTTACTCTTAATTTTCAATTCCCCTAATGCTGGCCGATTCTCTGCTGAAAACCTCTCAATTATTAATGCTTCTAAAACAATATTTGTTTTCTCTGCATCTAGCAACAAGCCAGGGCCTCATAGCTAGTGATCCTGCCCTCAAATTCCCAGAGAGAAGCTTGACTTGCTGATGAGGCATTTCAAAGGGACTGGGGTGTGTTAGGCGGCTGCAGCAGCAGGGGACCCAGAGCATCAATCCCATGTGGAGACAGGTACTTAAAGGTCCCCCTGATATCAGGAACTCCCAGGACAAAAGACACTAATAACAGAAAACATAATTACTGGTCTCTTAGGTGCCAAGTGTGAGGTTAAACACTTTACTTTTACTTATTTAATTCTTACAAAACTTCACAGGGTAAGATTTATCATTCCCATTTTACAAATCTGATCTTTACCCAAGGTTCCACAGCTCATGGATGAGGACAGGATTCAGACTCAAGTCTGTATGACTCCATAGCCAGTACATTCTCCACCTTGACACAATGTGTCACCTGAGATCTTAGCTGCATATGAGAAAGAACTTTCTGGGAACAAATAATGTCACTCTCAAGAGTGCTGTGGAGGGAAGAATGCATGAGACAAAATTCTGGTTGTGGGGGCAGTGACATCTATCAGTCACAGCATCCCCAAACTGGAAACAACCCCAAATATCCATCAACAGTAAAATGAATAAACAAAGTGTGGTATATTCATACAGTGGAATATTGCACAGCCATGAAAAAAGAATGAATTCTTACCATGAGCAACAACACAGATGGATCTCACAAGCATAGCATTTAGCATAAGTAGCCATACATAAAAGCACATATGAGTCTGTTTACATAAAAACACATCATGGTGGTAGAGACCATAATGTGGGTTATCTTTGGAAATATAATTTAGTGGCGGGCCCTTCTGGGGTGTTATAAGTCTTCTGTTTCACTTTCCTGTTTGTAGATATATAAAAAAACATCAAGTTGAACACTTAGATTTGTGCCCTTTACTATTTGTTAAGTAATTTCACAATAGAAAAAGCTTATTACCATAACACATAGAAATATAGAATCAACTACATAACCACTCATCAATCATAGTCATCTCTACCTGAAACAGAAATAAGCTAGAGGAGAGGACGGGAGGGAGGGGGGAAGATATTTGTATTGTGTGTGCACATGTACACATACACACACACACCTCCCAATCTTATGAAGCAAGATAAATTGGGTTGTATTTTAGGAATCTATTCAGTCTATGAAAAATAAATGAGAGAAAAAGATTGTTGATCAGGGTGGTGGGACCACTGGGAGTGGAGGTGGGGGAGTAGATGGATTGAAGGGCAGGACCTGGTGATACATTAGCCAGTGAGAAGGTAAGAGCTACTCCCATATTTCCAGTTTGGGTAGGGAGGTGATCATATCATTCCTGGGGTAAGGAGACCACAGGAAGGGAAGATTTAGGGAAGGAAGGTCGACTTGGTCTTAGACTGGTCACATATGAATTGCCAGGGTTCTTCCAGACGGAGTTGCCAGACATAATGGCATCCCTCTTACCTAGACTAGGTCCCCTAGAAACTGACTCTAAGAAGGTCTGTGAGGTGGTGAGGGGCCCAGGGAAACCACTAAAATAGTCATACAAAGAAATACACTCCAAAGCACTATAGATTAATCAAAATGGAATTCCAAAAATTCTTCAAGTAACCTACAGGAAAAGAGAGAAATAAAAAATAAAGAGTATAAGCATGAAAAAAAAATAAAATGACAAACTTAAACCCTAACCTCATCTAAATACGTCAGTTAAAAGACAGACATTGGTAGAATGACCTGTATGTTCTCTAAAAGAAACTCCCTTCAGGGCCTCCCTGGTGGTACAACGGGTTAAGTCTCAGCACTATGAAGCTATCCGCAGCCACTGCAGCATGAGTTCGATCCCCAGCCAGGGATCTTCCCACATGGCACAGCAGACCTCTCCTGTCCTCTCCTGTCTCACCAGCTGCTCCCCTCAGCAGTGTATTTCAGTCAGTCTGCCTGTATTGCTCCCTATGCTGTCTCTGGTGAATCCTCTCACCACCACCCCCCACACCTCTGGCCTACACCCCAGCTCTTGTATGCACAAATAAATAAATCTTAAAAAAAAAAAAAGAAACTCCCTTCAAATATAGCAATATAGGTTAAAAGAAAAGGATGGAAAGATATGTACCCTGAAAACTTTAACTGAAAAAGCAAGATATGTTGTCAGATAAAGTGTATTTAATATCAAAAATAATTACCAGAGATAGAAAGTAATACCACATGAAGATAAAAGAGCCAGTCTACCAAGAAGACATAGCAATCCTAAATATGTACGCACCAAATGACAGAGCTAGAAATTATGTGTAGCCAAAACTGATAAAACAGAAGTAGAAACAGACAAATACACATCATAGTTGAAGACATCTATATCTCATCTCAATAACTAGTCAGAAAATCAGCAAAGTATAGGAGAACTCAACATACCATCAACCAAGAGGATTTGGTTGACATTTATAGAACACTCCATCCAACATGAGCATGGTACATATTCTTTTCAAGGGCCCACAAAACATATATCCAAAAAGACAATAATAAATTTAGAAGAATTTAAGTCTTCAATTTAAGAAGTCACTAACAGGGCCACCCTGGTGGGGCAGTGGTTGGGCGCTGCACTGTGGAGCTGTCGGCTGCAGCGAAGCGAGTTGGGCGCCTGGCCGGGGAGAATCCCACATGATGCCGCGGACCTCTCCTGCCTCGCCCGCTGCTTCCCTCAGCAGTGTGTTTCTGTCGATCTGCCTGTTCTGCTCCCCGCTCTGTCTCTGGTGAACCCTCTTGCCACCCCATGCCTATGACCTGTACCCCAGCATTGATGCATAAATAAATAAATCTTTAAAAAAAAAAGAGGTCAATAACAGAAAGGAAACAATAAATTCTCCAAACATTTGGAAACTAAACAACACACTGCTATATAACCAAGGGGTCAAAGATGAAGTCTCAAGAGGAATTAAAAAATACACTGCACTGATGGAAAATGGAAATACAATAAAACAAAATGTCTGGACACAGATAAAGCAATGTTGAGAGAGAATTTAAAGCACAAAATGCTTACGTGAGGAAAAAGTGTTAACTCTCAAATTGTAACCCAAGCTACCACTGCAAGAACTTGGGATGGGGGGAGATGAAACCCAAAAAAAGCAGAAAAAAGATTAAAAACAGAAATCAACAAAATTGAAAAAATAACAGAGAAAATGAATGAAACAAGAAACTGGCTCTCTGAAAAAAAAATCAATAATATCGACAGACTTCTAGAAAGACTGGAAAAACAAAAAGAAGATAAAAATTGCCAGTATGAGGAAGCAAACAGAGATATCATTGCAGCCCCTGCAAACATCAAAACAATTATAATAAAAGAGTAATACAAGCAACACACACAATCTATACACACAAATTTAATACTTTGAAAGAAATGAACCAAATTCTTGAAAAGCATAAATTACCACAACTCATTCAATATGAAATAGGTAATTTAAATGGCCCTATAACTATTAAGAAAGTGAACTTGTAATCTTAAAACTCCCAAAAAAAGTCTTCAGACAGTCTCACTGGAAAATTCTATCAAATATTTAAAGAAAAAGTAATAAAAATTCTATACAATCTCTTCCAGAAAACAGAAGAGGAGGCCACTTTCAATTTATTTTGTGAAGTTAGTATTTCACTGACACCAATAACACTGGTCAACACTGAGATCGTTACTGACTTTAAAAGGCAGAAATCTGTAGTATCTTGGTGTGCTGAACATAAATATAACCCTGAAAAATTTTTTAGCTCTCGTTTTGAAGATATTTCATGTAATTCATTTTATATGTTTCACCGTGTAAATTTATCCAGTAGGACTTCAACATCCTAAATCAGCCTAGAATGATGTAATATTGCATTGCATTGCATAATACCATCATGCACACATCGTCCAGAGTTGAGTACATCATTTTCTGATGCAATGCAATACTACAGCCAGGCGGCTGCTGAAGTAAGCTGACATCAGCAGTGCACTCTATAAAGCCCTGTCGGAAAGGTTGAACATTGAAAATATTTCAGACTTTGTGCGAGACAGTTTAAGCTACTTCCATAGAACTGTTATTATTTTATCCATTTAGGCACAATCCAGAACAGTAATGCCTCAAAAGAGCATTAAGAGTGTGGACAATTTCTGCTCTATTTGTGGGAAAGTGACATTTACCAACCAGAAGAAAAGGGATCACTTCTCAAGTGAAGAAGGCTTATCATCTTTACTTCGGATGCAAGGTTGGTGACCAAGACAAGCCTTAGGCCCCGCATATATGCTGTGCTCCATGTACAACACAGCTTTCACAGTGGTTCAATGGCAAAAGACCATCAATGTCGTTTGCAGTCCCCATGGTGTGGAGAGAGCCAAGCAACCACATGAAAGGCTGTTACTTCTGCTCGGTTCCTCCTCTTTCTGGTGGAATAACAAAGCAAAAGAAGTTCAGAATAGTCTACCCAAACATTTGTCTGCATTGAGACCAGTTCCATATGGTGAGGGACTTCCTGTTCCAGAACCTCCAGCAGAATATTCTTTTGATTCATCTGATGAGGACGAGGGTGAGCCAACCTGTGCTTCTCCTGTTCTATCAGCATGCAGTGATCCAGATTTTCATTGTGCTGCATCATCAACCCCACACAGACTAACACAGGAAGAACTAAATGACCTGGTTCATGCTTTGAACTTATCCAAGAACAAGGCAGAATTGCTAGGATCAAGACTCCAACAATGGCCTCTTCTAGAAGAAGTCACAATTACTTTATATCGGAAGCGCCACCAGCAGCTGGAGCCTTTCTTCAGAAAGGAAAGTACTCTGGTATTCTGTTCCGATATTGAGGGCCTCATGAATGCCTTAGAAATCACTCATGTCCCACAAGAATGGAGACTATTTCTAGACTCTTGGAAACTGAGTCTTAAGTCTGTGCTTTTGCACAATGGAAACTGTCTTCCATCTATTCCAGTAGTGCATGCTGTCCACATGAAAGAGACATACAATAACTTAAAGCAGCTATTGAATTCCATTGAGTAGAACAAGTACAGCTGGCACATCTGTGGTGATTTGAAGCTGTTGCCCTTTTAATGGGACTGCAGCAGGAATATACAAAATACATGTGTTTCTTATGTGAGTGGGATAGCTGAGCAAGTGAATTGTACTACTTGCGGAAGGAATGGACTCGCAGACAAAACGTAGCAGTTGGAGAGTAGAATATTCAGCACCCAGCTCTGGTCGAGGCTCATAAAATCCTGCTACCACCCCTTCACATCAAACTAAGTTTGATGAAGAATTTCATGAAAGCCATGGACCGGACCTCACCAGCTTTCCGATACCTGCGTGAAAAATTTCCTTGACTCAGAGAAGCAAAAATTAAAGAGGGAGTTTTTGTGGGTCCTCAGATTTGAGAGCTCTTCAAAGATAACTGGTTCAACAACATGCTGCAGGGTGATGCAAAACAAGCATGGAATGCTTTTCACCTAGTGTCTACAAACTTTCTTGGGAATGTTCAGGCAGAAAACTACAAGGAACTAGTAGAAGACATGCTGATGCAGTATCAAAAACTTGGCTGCAATATGTCTCTAAAGATCCACTTCCTTCATTCCCATCTAGATTTCTTCCCTGAAAACTGTGGTATAGCTAGTAATGAACATGGCGAACATTTTCATCAAGATATCACATAAATGGAACAAGGATGCCAGGGAAAATGGTCCACTACAATGCTGGCTGACTACTGCTGGACATTCCCCAGAGATGCTCCTGAACAGCTGTACATGAGACAAGTGAAGAAATCTAAGAAGTAGTCTATGACTTGATTTCTTACGGGTATTAACCATAGGCCTATTACTATTGGCATGCATTTCTTGATGTAAACATCCATTTATTGCAGATTACAAAAAAAAACTAGAGCCAAAATTAGAATTTGACTGTCATATTCGTGTTGAGCACATACAAATAGATAGGAAATGACTAATCTTATTTCAGTAACATGATGTTTGTAAAAATTTGTTGACCAGTGTAACAGATAAGGACAATACAACAAAAAGAAAACTAGAGATCAATATTCCTCATGAGTATAGATGCAAAAATCCTTCATAAAATATTAGCAAATGATATTTAGAAATGAAAAAAGACACACCTTCACCAAGCGTAGTTTAGTTCAATGATGCAAAACTGATTTAAAACCAATCAATGTAATTCATATCAACAGGCTGACAAAGAAAAATCACAGTCATATCAATTGATAAAGAAAAAGCATTTGACAAAATCCAACACTCATTCGTAATTTTTTGAAAAATTGTCAGAAAACTAATAATAGAGAGAAATTGCCTCAACTTCTAAAGAGCATCTATAAAATGCAAAACCAAATGCTCTCTCTCTCTCGAGATTGGAAGAGTCAAGATTATCCAGTCTCATCACTCATACTCAACAAAGTGCCAAGAGGAATCTACAAAAAAATTCCTAGAACTCAAAAGTTTAGTGAGTATGTAAGATACAAAATTAACAACAAACACTAAATATTGTATTTCTGCATATTAATGATGTATACACGAACACTGAAATTAAAAATACAATTCTTTTTACATTTTATGAAACACCGAAATAAAAAAATTTACAATTGCCACTCCCACCCCCAAAGAAAGAGGTATAAATCTAACTACTAAAGAAGTATAAATCTATACATACACATATGGGAATGTTATGCTGAAAACTATAAAATACTGATGAAAAAAGTTAAAGAAGAATAAATAAATATAGAGAATTGCTGTTATCATGAATCTGAAAAAACTCATCATAGAATGAAATCAGTTCTTCCCAATTTGATAGACAGGTTTAATAAAGTTCTTAGGAGAATCCCAAAAAGAGTTTTTGAAATATAGACAAAACTAATCTAAAATTTATATGGGAAGACAAAAGAATATTTAAAACAATTCTGAAAAATAAATAAAATGGAAAGGATAAAGCTACCTGCATCCATGTCTTACAAAGTTACAGTAATGAAGACATGTTGTTGATGGAGGAAAGATAACATTCATAGGTACAGTAAATAACCTTGACATAAATCTCACATCTTCTATCAAAATTAACTCAGAGAGTGGGCCTCACTGGTGGTGCAGCGGTTGGGCGCTGCGCTGTGGAGCTGTTGGCAGTGGCGATGAGAGTTCGACGCCCGGCCAGGGAGAATCCCACGTGGTGCGGCAGACCTTTCCTGCCTCACCCGCTGCTCTCCTCAGCAGTGTATTTCTGATCTGCCTGCTTTGCTCCCCGCTCTGTCTCTGGTGAGCCCTCTCGCTGCCCCACACTTCTGGTCTGTACCCCAGCTTGTATGTATAAATAAATAAATCTTAAAAAAAAATTAACTCAGAGTGGATCATAGACTTAAACGTAAGACATAAAACTATAAAATGTCTAGAGGATAATAAAGGAGAAAATCTTCAGGACCTAGGACCAGGCAGAATTCTCAGACTTCCTACAAAAAAACATAATCCATGAAAAATGATAAATTGGACATCATAAAAAAATATTTTTCTCTGTGAAAAGCTCTGTCAAATAATAAAAAGATAAGCTACAGATGGGAGGAAAATATTTGCAAACCATATATGCAACAAAGGACTAGTATCTAGAATGAATAAAGGATTAACAAACCCAACAACAAAAAAAATTAATCCAATTAGAAAATGCCCAAAGACATGAACAAATATTTCACCAAAGAAGATATACAGATGGCAAACAGCACATGAAAAGATGCTCAACATCATTAGCCATTAGGGAAATGTCACTGTAAACCATGCAACTACATACCTTTCTGAATGCCTAAAATTAAAATTCATGGCAAAATCAGCGCCGGCGAGGATACATTGAGTGGTGGTAATATAAAATGGTACAGCCACCCTGGAAAGCATCTTGATAGTTTCTTATAAAATAAATACGCCACCACCAGGTGACCCAGCAATTATCCTACAGAAACAAAAACTTACTCCTAGGTATTTATCTTACAGAAACGAAAACTTACTCCTAGGTATTTATCTTACAGAAACAAAAAATTACTTTCCCACAAACACCTACACACAAATGTTCACAGCAACTTTATTCATAATACCTAAACAACCTAGATGTCCTTTTCAACAACTGAGTGGTTAAACAAACCTTGGTACATCCATATCATGGAATACTACTCAGCACCAAAAATGTATCTGTACTTGGAGATATGGTAGCTAAATTAAAATGAGGTCATTGAGGTAGGTCCTTGTCCACTGAGGAACTGAATTGTTGATTTTATTTCATTTTAGTGAACTTAAATGTGTATAGTCATATGTGGTAGTGGCTACCATACTGCACAGCACAGCTCTAGAGAAAGCAAACCAGAGATCTCACAGTGCACGTATGATATGAGTGCTGGCAGAATTGGTGAGCTGTCCATGGCCACTGTGTGAATCAGGCAAGCTGAGTGTGTCTGTCACTGAGAGACAGTGAATCAATCGGATGTAGTATTTAACTGAAAAGTAGGATGTGCTATAGATAGGCAGAGTTTATGCAGGCAACGTTTTCAGGACTGAGCCAACCAGTGGCATGGCACACATGTGGGCCCTTAAGTCTGCTACTGTGAAGGACCCAGAGGAGCTACAAGTGGACGCCTCACTGTTCTAAGCAGAGCTAAGACTCATTTGCAAATGACAGAGCAGTCAACCCCATAGGAGACAGTTTAAGAGGGAAAACATTCATGTGTTGGGGCTCTCTTACTGATGTTTCATGGTGCTTTAAAAGTGAACATAATTAGCAGCAGCATTTCTTCCAGAAGAGCAAAACAAGTTCCCCATCTAAAGAAAGTGATTTAGGAAGATCCATGTTGGTAACAGATTTGACAGTCATCTCCCAAAGCCTGTACACCGACACATTATGCTTTTTTCTCAATAGTTAGACATACTCTGCTGTAACTCAGTTCAACTCTTCTGAAACTGTTGCCATTTGCTCAATTAAATAGTTAGCTAAATATATTAGTGGCACATTGCTGTGCAGTTGCCCTCACATGATCTTTCCTCTGTGGCACATGGAAAGAGAACTCCAGTGTCTCTTCCTCTTCATATAAGCACATCAGTCCTATTGGGCCAGGACTCTATTTGCTGGAATTATGTCTGGCACATGCAATGACTTAACTAAAATAACAAGGTTTACATTTTCTTAAGCTATTGTGTATAAGTCTTTATCTTTCCTTCATATTTGAAGGACAGTTTTTTCCAAGTACTGTACCCAAGTCAACAATAATGTATTGAACATTTAAAATTTGTTAAGAGCATCACTTCTCAGACTTTTGGCTAAGATCAAGTGTAAATTAGCTGTAGGGCATGATCTGTGTAAGCTCTGATGGGTGAGTAACTTGGGGTGCCCCAGATGGAGTGAAGTCTCTGTCCACCAAGGTCCTCAAGTGAGGAAGAATCTATGAGAGACACAAAGCACGAGGGAGAAAGAAACCTTTGTGGCCACTGAGATTGGGAGGGTGGTGTGGGAGGATCCTGCAGCTTTACACAGTCTGCCCTGATTGATGTGGTCAGGGAGGGGTGGGGGTGGGGCACAAAACTGAGTTGGGATGGAAGGGGAAGACTAGAATAAATAGACCCTGCCCCTCTCCTTTCAACTACCTGCCCCCCAAGTCTCGCTCCACACAGAGTTGCTGTGGGAACCACAGCCACAATTCCGGCTCCTGACACTAAGGAAGATAGACAGAAAGAGATGCCAGCTGTTTTCATCTTCATTCTAGGAATTTCACTTGATTTCCCTGGAAGGGGCCTGGGGAGCACTCTCTCTTTCTCTTTATTATATTCTGAGGATTCCTATCTGCTCTGTGGAGCCTGCGTTTATCCTGAACTCTGTCAGCTCCACTGAGCAGCCATAAACCAGGAGCTGTTGGAAAGAAAATCTAAAGGGAAGAAAGTCAAAGCCAGGGCTTCCCCTGGTAGCACAGTGGGTTAAGTCTCAGTACTATGAAGCTGTCTGCAGCCACTGCAGCACGAGTTCGATCTCTGACCAGGGAGCTTCCCAGGTGGTGCAGCAGACCTCTCCTAGCTCACCTGCTGCCCCCATCAGCAGTGTATTTCAGTCAATCTTCTTGTTCTGCTCCCTACTCTGTCTCTGGTGAATCCTCTCAACCCATCCCCACACTTCTGGCCTAAATCCCAGCTCCTGTATGCATAAATAAATAAATCTTTAAAAAAAAAAAAGAAGTCAAAGCCAGATTCCTTGGGCACAGAAGAGGCCACAAAAATGGTCCCTCAGGACAGTGCCAGCTCCTCACACTGGCAGGCTGTGCAAGAGGTCTCGACCCCACTCCCCAACCAGGCAGCTGGCATCGGTAGTAAATTCTGCCACCCAAGATCCACAGGGACAGCATTTCAGCAAATCTAAGATGACATCAATTGTAGGGTATTTATGTACCGATAAGTAAGAAAAAAAAACACTGCCAATCAAACCAAGACACCACTTTATTATCACTCCAAATGTTTATTTCATATTATTTTGAAAGGGCTTAAACTTATTTCAACATAAAATTTCTATTGTTTGTCACTATCACATTTACATAAAATGGAAAATATCAGTAAAATCGATCTTTATATTCAGAGTTCAACTCTTGTGAATATCTTTTCAACTTGGAGTCATGAATGTTGGTGTCTTTCACACAATAGCATCTTCTGGGACATCAGGAGTATAGATGAGGCCACAATGATGAGAGAAGCATCCCACGCAGTCCCAGAGATCTCATTCCAAGTAGACTCTCATTCTTCAAGCTCTGAGGCTGGCACTTTTTCTTTTACTCTTGCCAAAAGCCATCAGGCAATAACAACTGTGTCACGCTGCCACCAAGCCAACAATGGTGAGGTGCAGCTGACTTCAGAAATGTTAAAATACATGTGTGGATGGGGGGGAATGTGTGTCTTTGAATCAATGACATTTACAACCCCCTCTTCCCTGATTCTGCTTCCAATGTAATAAGCAAGAGTTGAGTCAGAAAGATTCAAGTCCCAGCCACTCCACTTCCTTGTTGTGTGATGTACTCATCCAGGTAGGACAAGATCTGCTGCAGTAACAAACAATCCCCAAATCTCCATGGCTTATCACAATAAAAGTTGGCTATATGTAAATATATTCAAGGTCAGGGGGCCTTGACAGGGCAGCTGTCCTCCATGTATTAACTGCCTAAAAGTCTAGGTTCAACCAGGTCAACCAAGCCTCAACCACTCCCTGGGAGAATATGGGGCAGGCAGGAGGAGGGAGATTCCAATGTTACAGAAGATACTTTCCCTGCTTCAGCCCAGAGAGGAATCACTCCTACCCACCTTTCACTGGCCAAAACTGGTCCTATGGCTCTGAGCAACTGCAGGGGGACCGCAACTTGTACTTTCATGTGTGCTCAGCACAGAGGGAAGAGCAAATATTCATGCCAATAGTAAAGTAGAGCACAGGGACCGGAGGCAAGTTGCTGTACCTCTCTTAGTCTCTGTGAAAAGGAGAACTGTCTCTGTGCTAATTGCTTAGGGCTATTGTGAAGGATGATACAGGTGCACACTTTGCACTGTGCCATGTATCTGGTAAGTGTTCCATGAACACTGGCCATGATGTACCATGACCTCCCGAAGTCACCCAGAACACCTTTCCCACCTGGAAACAATTATTCTTGCCCCGACTTCACCCTCCGAGGCAACTCTTCTCCAGTGAAACAGGTCAGTTTGCCTCACTCCTCATGATTTTCAGACTCTTCCTCATTCAGGCCTTTCCTCAAAAGAGACCCCCATAAGAACTAATCATTCTTTTGCTGTGTCTCTGGTGTCTGACAGAGTCCTAATACTGGTACCTCCAAATTGCTCGCTGTGTGACCCTGGCGAAGCACACAGCCCTCTCTGGGCCTCGGTTTCCTCATCCATAGAACAGTCTTAGCAAAACTCCCCGTCTCAAATGAGCCTAGAGGTATGGGGGAACATCAGTGAGGGACCCGGGCTAGGCATCTGTGAGAACAAAGGGCCTTGCATCTGGTTCAGTGGGAAGGTGGCTCCCCACTCTAGTACACTGGGCCCAGGTATGGGGGTCCAGGTGCCAGAGCTCTCTGTTTTTCACCAAAAGGTGGCAACTCCATTTTTGTGTGTGAAATTTACCAGATTGTTAATAGTGGCAATCACTTCCTATGAAAAAATTAATGCTTGCATGCCAAACAAAACATGTTGGTGGGAAAGATAAGGGCGTGTAGAAGCCCTAGCTTCACCTTGAGTACAGGAAAAGCTGGAGGTAGGACATTTCTCCTTTTAAACAATGTTCCCGGGCCCAAAGACCTTGCTACTGGTGAGGGAGTGCCACACCCAGGGCTGGCTTGAGCAGAACCAAGTCCTAACATCAAAAACCTCCGTGAGTGACCCGCTATCGGCCCCTGCTCCAGCCCAGGCTGCGACAAGCAGAGTGGAATCAGACTCTCGCTTTGCCCTCAGGAAACTCGCATGCATAGAGGACAGACAAGAAAACAGGCCACTGCAATAGTGAAAGTGGGGTGCAGAAGAGAGAATGTGGCCAGTCTGGGGAGAGTGGCCAGGGGAGGTTATCTAGGGAAAAAGGCACTGTCCAGGTGCTAAAGTATTTTCCAGACACAGGGGTGTAGCGGGCAGTGGAAGGAACAGGACCCCACTGTGTTCCCAGACCCGCAGGTGAGAACTTGCTCTCTTCCTTGACAGAAGGAAAGCACTGCCAGAGGTGGGAGTATCGGGGACAGATGAGTCAGGGGAGGACTGAGTTATCCCCCACACCCCAAGTCCCCAGAGAGTCTCCTGGCACTAGTCATCAACCTGAGTCATCCCCGGGGAAAATCTCCATTCTGGTCCCACATTACTCTCCCAGAGAGCTTTTGAAAATTGCGGATGTCTGGACCCGACCAGAGTCTCTGAGAGATTCAGGTAATGGGGGGGGGGGGGTTTCTAACGTGCAGAGGGAGGGAGAACTAGGGGCTGGGATGTGCGGTTGTGCCTGACCTCTCGAAAGTCCTCGCTGGGTCCATGCTCAAGGCGGCTGAGGACGCTGGTCCTGGGGTTCCCGCTGCCCAGAGAGGAAGGGGCAGGGCAGAAAAGTTAATAACTTGCCCAGCGACGGTTATTGGTGGAGGAATTTGCAGTTAGTCAACTCAACTGAACGCAGAAGGAAGGGAGGGAGGGAGGAGTCTGGAGAGAAGGAGGGGTGAGTGGAAGGAAGGGAAGGGAGGGGATGGAAGACGGGTGGATGGACGAAAGAACAGATGGGTAGTGGGGGGAGGATGAACGGGGAGGGAGGGAGGGCGAGAGAGGGGAAAGTCGTGCGCTGGGGTTGAAGAGATGACGGAAGAAAGGATGCGTGAATGAATAAACTACAAGAGAGGACGGGCGCTGAGCTGCTGCCGTGCTTGAGCTCTGGTCCTGGGGTACCAAAGGCAGCCGGAGCTGCCTTTGACCGAGAAAGGCGGCTCTCTGGCCGGCGGCTTCCGAGCCCTGCCGCCGGAACCCACTCGGGTCATCCTCGTAGCCGCCGGCAGTTCCACCCGCAGCCGGGACGTGGTCGGCATCTGCAGGGGCTTGCTGCGCCCTAGCGGCCACGCGCGGCAAGGCAGCTCAGGCGGCTGGACCCCGCGCAGACCACCCGGGGGTGGGAGGGGGGAGACCCGCACCCCCACCCCGCCCTCCTCGCCGCCCCGCGTTCCCTAGCAACCAAGTCCCCTGCTCCCAAGTCCCCTGCTCCCGCCGCGGCGCCGGCTGCAAACTTGAGCATCTCTTGGTCTGGCTGGAGGGAAGAGAAGCGTCTCCAGCAGTTTTTTCCTAAAAATATTTTCTTTTCTCTCCTCCGTGAAAAAGGATAACGAGGTGGGGGTGGAAGAAGGAAATGGTTTAAGTTAATTTAAACTGTCTGCCACAGGCAACTATCCAAGAAAGGTTTTCCTTTTTTCTTTTAGAGTCATGTTTGAAGCAGTGAGAGAAGCTCTTTGCTGCAGCCCAGTGGTCGCTGCTAGACCTTGGAATGTCGGGGTGACAGAACTGTTCAGGGAGGGTCCCCAATGATTTTGTGTCCTAATAAGGACTGAAAAATGAACAGAGTAAGGTGATGCGTTGATGGGTGGCTGGGGCGGGGCCACTGTGCTTTCATTCTTACTGGAAGCCCCCTTTAGGGTGGCGAATCACTGTCTGCCTCTGCACCTGTCTCCCCACCAGGCGGCTGGCTTAAAGACAGAGCCTCAAGACAGAGCCTGAAGACAGTCCCTCAAGGCCGCGCCCCCTCCCCAGGGCCTAGGGCCCAGCAGCCTCTCAGGCAGGGAGCAGAGTTGATCTGTACTTGCTGAGGAAGGAAGCCCAGCGATGGCGAAGGCATCTCCCACAAGGCATTTGAGCTTGACACTGGATTCCTGAAGGGGGTCACACGGATGGCCCAAGTGCTCTGAGCCCTAACTCAGCTGAGTCATTTGTATGCCTCATCTCCACAGCCCCCCATCAAGTCCCAACAGTCACCATTACTAACCACATCTCAGAGATGTGGAAACCAAGGCCACACCTCTACTGAAGGCAGGGGGGCGGCGAGATTTGAACAAAGACAACCTGGTAGGAGCGTCCATGTTTGAACCAAAAGAAGAATCTCCTCTTCACTCTGTTGGAAAATGTCTGCCTCTGCTCTGCCAGGCCCTGGAGGCTGGAGTGTCGGTAGAACAATGATTCTTGTTCATGGTGAAGAAGAGAGAGTGGGTGTGTGACTTTGAGCAAGTCATTTCCCTTCTGTGAGCTTCCATTTCCCCAGGTCTACAAAACAGAGGTGAAGCAAGGCCTCTACCTTGGCAGGTTGTCCATTTCAAAGATTAAATGAGATAAAGCAAGGAACCTACCCAGCCATAAGCCTGCAATTCAGGGCTGGGTTTTTGAATTAAAGGATGAATAAAGGAATGAATGAACCATATAGAAGCTAGTTCTCTTCTTGTCGCCCAAATCTGTCATCATGAAAAATAAAGCCTCTCCTGGCCTGTTGCTCTGCTCAGGACCTGCAGCCCCAGCTGGCCACAAAGTGGCCTGGACACTCCCAAACAACCTGAACTCACAGCCTGTCTCTGGTCAGAGCTTGCTGGGCAGCACAAGCACCAGCCTGCGGCGGACGCGTAAGGAAGAGACCCCAGCCAAGCCCTTCTGCTTCAGACAGACCCAGTTCAAATTCCAGCTGCACTCACTTCTGTGTGACCTCGACAGATGACCTAATCCCTCTGATGCCTGGTTCTTGTTCAAAAAAAAAAAAACACCTGTCACGTAGAAGCGTCCCAAGGGGGTCATCCAAATCCCCTTCCCCATAAAAGGCGAAGCTGGGCAAAGGGGACAATCTGAAAGGTGAAGATTCCGTATGCTATGAGCACATAGCTCTTCTATACAAATACAGCCACGAGCTTCCTGAGCTTCGTGAGACTGAGACTGAGTCATCTATTATTCTCCTCCTCCACCCCTTTCTCACACGCTGGCCCTTCCCCGCATCCAACCCACTGTCATCCCTGTTCATTTCAGTTCAAGTTAACCCTGAGGCCATGTTCCCTCCCTCGCTGCATCCTCTCTTGTCCCAGCCTCCCTCACCTCTCACTTGGAGCCCAGAACAGCATCCAAACAGCTCTCAGGCCCTGCCTACCCCACCCCACCCCACCCGCCCTCCTGCCTGCCGCCTCAGAGGTCGGCTTCACCCCAGGCCAGACCACACTCCCCGGCTGAGACCTCAGCGGGTGTTCTTGGAGCTCAGAACAAACAACACACAGCCACCACCCAAGGGTGCTGGTGTTCCGTGTCCTCAAGGTCACTCTCCATCCTTCCATTCCCTGTTTAGCCCCCACAAGGCTAACCTGAAGCAACGACATCAACCTTCGCCCTGGCTTCTGGGGGATTCAGTCAATAGAAAATGCCAGCAGCATATGGGGCAGGAGTGGGGCGAGAGCCGTCGGGGTGGCGTTAGCCTCCGGCTCCCTCCATGTCTGACTGTGGGGCAGAAGCCAGGTTCCCCTGCAGAAAGCTGCAGGTGGGTCTCCTACCACCATCTCTCTTTCTGGCTCCCCCTAACTGCTCCTTCTTGGCCCCATCAGAACTGGGGATGGGGGGCCACACTGCGGCTGGTCCCAACATGCTTCATCCCCCTCATTAGTGTCCTGCAAGCCCCCCATGTCCATAAATTGTCCTTTCATTAAACTGGCATCAGTTCGTTCCCACCCCAGTGTGCCCCTTTTTTCCTGCACAGGGGTGGCTGATACTAAGACCCTCACGATCTACCCCCGGGATCATCTCCACCCTCCCCTCAGTCTTTATACTCAGGCACATGTGGTTTCTCTCTGACCTCCCAATGCACCAACTTGTGGCCTCCTCAGCACCACTGCCTTTGCTGTTCCATCCGGCTTGGAATGCTGTTCCCAGGTCCTTTCACAGCTGGCTCAGCCCAAATGTCACTCTGCCGGGAGATGTACCCCAACCGCCTGTCACACAGATTCTGTACCATCTGTCACCAAAAACTCTGGATGCCCAAGTGTGTGGTTTTTCCCCACCAGTAACCAATTCCCCAGCTCTCCATACACCAGTGGGATGTCCTACAATTCACCTCCACTGAGACACAGGCCCCCAGGGCTCTCGCAGACCCCGCGGTGCTGGGACTCAGCCCTACAAGGCTGTCTACTGCAGACGCCGGTCGCCGGCCAGGGCTCCCGTCCTGCAGCAGCCCGGCCAGGAATCAGCTCATAGAACTCGGGGGAACACCTGACCTACTGCAAAGAGTCTCATGACTGGCCCTAAGACGGATGTAGCTCAGCAACAGCCGCATGGAAAAGACGCACAGGACTAGGCGTGGGGAGGGATGCGTGGAGCTCCTGGGCCCTCTCCAGTCACCACACTCGCCACCTTTATGGGTTCACCAAGATGGAAGCTCTTTGCACCCCACTGGTTAGGGCTTCATTGAGGTTCCAGAGTTGCAGGGCCTTGGACCTTGCTGGCTTGACCTTCCTGCGACTAAGCACTAGGCAAGTAGGAGCTCAGCCAATCGCCAGTGAGTATAAGGACTAAGGACGGAATTGACACAAGAGCTGCAGTTCCATTCGGAAACAAAGGGAAGTCACTCACCCTGGGGCCCAAGGGCAGAAGGCGCGCGGGTCGTCCAGCGCTGGGCCGTGACCGCCGCCTCCGCCTCCACACGTCCTCTCTGGGTACCAGAGCTCTGGCAGTTCAGTAGCGTGTCCAGATGTGATCCCCAAGATGTTGCTGGACACTGATGAAAAAGCCCAAACCGAGGAGTCAGCACCTCCAGGTTTAAATCTGAGCTCTGCCGCACCTTTCCCTCCCGGCCTCAGTCTCCCCGCCGTTAGAATGGAAACATAAGCAGACCGAGCCGTGGTGTCACCCTGAGGACGGAAGGGACCCAGTGGGTGAGGCCGCCAGCACTCGGGGGAGGGGCAGGTGGTGCCCGGGAGCCCCTGAGAGAGGCGCTCCCCAGGTGGGGAAGGAAGGTGGCAGATCTGTGCCACCATTTCTGGGCAGTCTGAGGACTGGCTGGGTAGGAAAGTGGGTAAATATTAAATACCTTGGAACCGCATAACGGAAAAACATCCAACGGTGGGACGGTCTCCACAGTATTGTCATTGTCTCGGTTGGTTGTGCCTTTTGCCTCTGCCACTGCTAATCTCCTTTATCAATAAATAAGAGGCTATAAGAGAAAAGCATGCCCCACTAAGTTCCCACAACGGAAGTTTTCCCCATCACCTTCATCCCCGTCCTACCTATGGCAAATGACACCGATGTTCCACTTACAATAGCACAGTAAAGCTTCCTTTTCAATAAGTCTAGTTTTTCAATTGAGTCTATTTAAAGAATATTAAATTACTCCTACAGGTTGTACATGAAGATGACGAAAAATGTTGATGACAGAGTGTGAATGATTGACGTCTGGGGACCGTGGGCTCCAGTCCAAGTGCAGCGCATAATTAGTTTGTGTTTTAGAAGAGGAAACACAAGCTGCAAGATCAAAAAGGATTAAAGCACATGGAGTGGCGACTCACCCTCAACTCCATCCCCAAGTCACACTGTTCCCCTCTCAAAACTAAAAATGGTGCCTCAAAGGACACCATCAAAACCATGAAAAGACAGCCCACAGAATGGGAGAAAAGTTTTGCAAATTAAATATATGTCTTTTATCTGGAATAGGGAGAGAAGTATTAGAACCTAATAATAAACACACAATAACACAAGGACAGGAGGAGCCTGACCCACTGCCAGTAGGCTCTCCCATCATGCCTTTCAGGCGCATGTTCCCAGTCACTGCTCCCCAACAAGTCACCACAGATGGGCCACATGATTTTAAGTCATAAGTGAACCAGCAGTTTTACTTTCTAATATTATGCATTTCTGATTATAGTCACCTGTTCACAGCAAGTGAATGCAGGCTTTCTATTTAAGTATGAAATCACATTTTAAAATTCTAAGTAAAAACTTAAATCCATTTAAATTAAACATTAGCATTGTTGAAAACCTTTGCTGCTCTTCCCAGGGGAGGGGTGAACATTTCACCACTGATATTAAGTTTGACCTTGTGACTTGCACTAGCCAATCTAACCAATGAAGTGTGGGCACAAGTTTTAGGAGTGGGCGTGTAGTTCACCTTGACTTTCAGCTTGGCAGAGCTCCAGACAGAGGCTGCCCTCTGAGTCGGGTCCTGGAATGAAGGTGACATGCAGCGAGGCCACAAAGCATAGAGAAGAAACATGCCCTTTTCTTGTGAGGCACTGAGACTTGGGGATCTTTTGTTATCACAGCATAACCTAGTCTATCCTGACTAATACATAGTAAATAAAAATACAGAAGGTACCAGGAAGTGGTGAAAATTAGGATGATGATATTGAATGAATGGCAGAGCTTGGCATTCTGGATCTAGGAAGTAAGCAGAGTGGAGACAGTGGCCATCCTCCTGCTCTCACAGCAGCCATTCTCTCCTCTCATGAACGCCACGTGTTCTGGTGCCTACTGTTCTGGTCCAGAGAGAAAGGAATGGGCTCTCATGGGGTATGACACCGAGCATCTCTCGGTGTTCAGTTGACTCACTTGGTCCTCTGTCCTCAGGTCCCAGAATCTATGAAGGTGTTGGGATAGGATGTTGGTTTCTGAGCTTCCAAGGCAGTAGCTGGCCTAGACCTCGCAGACTGCCTCTTCCTTTCTCTGTGCCCATCTTCAAAGGGCTCGAGGATGGTAGAGTGAAGTACTGGATGAAGGAGACTCCTGGAAAAGGGAAGGGGGCTGCATGGAGTGAAGGTGACCCATGAAAAGAGTTAAGGGTTTTAGCAACAGACGTGCATGCCTGAATTTGAAACCAGTCCTGCCACTTTCCAGTTGGGAGACCTGGGGCAATATCAGTTCTCTCACCTATAAACCTGGGAGACAAGTGCCCTCCTGACAAGTGCAATTGGGATCTTCACACCTTTCAAGTTCACTCAGCAGAATATATCTTCCCCTATCATCTTACACAACACTTCTATGCAGATAGCAAGACAATATTAATTACCATTCTATGAGTGAATTTGCAGTAAGTAAGTACCATTCATTAACACAATGCAGTCCTTACCGTAATTCTTAGAGACAAGTAACTATGGTTATTATGCCCATTTTACAGATGAAGACACTGAGCCTTTGGGAGAAAAGTTGTGCATAAAGGCACACATAAGGATGCCACAGATCAGCAGCCTGAACCCAAGTCAGACTGCAGCGCTAATGCCTGCTGTTAAGACATACAACCCTCCCTTTCCGAAGCTCTTCTGTATCAAAGTCGGAAGACTGAAATCCATGGACCCTGAGGTCTATCTGCTAGTCACAATGGTGACTACAAGGTGATAAACCAGCATCTGTGCCCTCGTCCCTGCTGCCAAAGCTGGTGACCACACCGCCTGTTTGTGAGGCCCTCGGGACATAGTAGGGACATGATCACGTCAGTGCCCCCTCCCGTCCACCAGGGAGTCAACCTTGAGATGAATCCAGTGACTTTTGAGAGCCCCCCTCTCTGGCAGGTGAGGTTGGCATATCCAAAGTGTAACAGGATTTGCACGGGACCCCCCTCCCCTGACTGTCCCGTAAGAAGAACCTCTACTTCATGCCTCACTGCCCTTGGAAAGACCCATCTCCCCCTCCTCCCAGTCCCCACTGCCACCATCCTCCTCGGTGCTCACGCCAGACATATTATTCATGGGGAGCTCGTTTGTCCCAGATGCAGATGTAAGATGCAATTCTCAAGAATTCAAATGAAATTTAAAGTTATTTTCCAATATCTAATTTGCCTTTTATTTATTTAGGGCAATATTTCAGCAGGAGTCTCCCAGCCAAAGTGGCAGGGTTTGTTTACAGTGCCAGGCCCCGGCAGTGGCGGGAAGCCACATGCCCCAGATACAGACATTACCGATTAAAAAAGTAATTACAACACTGAACACAGTCTTAAATAAAAGCAAAAATGTAGAAGACAGGAGGGGAAGCAAAAACATAAATTGGGAACAATGCCGTTTTCCCCAGACATTCTGTAGTGTTTGCAGCCCGTGTGGTGCTGGCACCCTGCCCTAGCTGCTTCAGACACAGAGAGCACCCAGCAAGGACAGTGAGGCAGCCCCACAAAGACACAGAAAAAGCTCCTAATTATCGGGTCATCTGTCTGCCTGTGTGCCATCCCCAAGGTTCAGAAAAGCAATGAAAGTTGAAGTGGTGAGGTTGTGGCAGTAATGACAGCAATAGTGATAGGGACCCTGGAGGCTGCAGTGATGACAGATGTGGTGGTGGTGACAATGGTGATGATGGTCTTTTTGTTTAATATCATTCTCTTATACTGGTGATTAGGGGATGGGTTAGTTAGCGTACTGTGTTATGACAAATGAGCAAAGCACACTCCACTCACAGTGACTTAACTTGAAAATGGGTATGTTCTGGTTCATGAAAGACCATCAGTGGTATTAGCTTCAGGCACAGTTGGATCCAGGTGCTCAAAATTTTCAAGAATCTCTCCATTTCTATCTCTTGGTTCTGCTACCTATAGCATTAACTTCATTTGCAGTCAGGTTTTCTCCAGCTGGTAGCTAAGATAGAATTTCAGTTTACATCCTACCAGCTTTGCATTCCCAACCAAAAGGGTATGCTTCTCTTCCCATAGTTTTAGCAAAAATCTCAGGTTGGGTTTTCTTGGCTTTTCCTGGGTCATGTGATCATGCTTGAACCAATCACTGTAGCCAGGGAGTTTCACTCTTCTCACTGGGCTGACGTGGCTCAGATTCCCATTGGATGGTTTGCTACACTAACTAAAAGCTCTCAGAGAGAAAGAGGGTAGAAGAACTGAGTCACCACACCCACCAATAATAAAATTAGTTGAATTCAAAAGAACTTGTGCTAGAACAGCAATTCACTCAGTTTCATTTCAACAAGACATTATCTATCATATTAAGTAAATAATAGTAGTTGGAATTTTATCACTTTTATTAGTACTTAGTTTCCAATTGTTTCAGTCTTACAGTTGTTTATGGACTTCTTTCATTATGGATTCTAAAACATAATTTTTGTCACATTTTGACTCTGAAATTGAGATGCATTGTAAAATCTATAGCCTCTTAATATTACAATTGACAGCATTTCCCTCTTAATATTAAATAAAGTAATAATGCATCTTACAAAGGACGGCAGTTTAGATTCAATGAAATAGAGCATATGCAGAATGAACTAACATCTAGTTTTGTTTGTGAATAACTAAGTAACATTAAAATTGTCTAAGTCAATAGGGTGTCCCTAGAGTATTTTCCAAAAAAGCAGTTTAAATAGTGCTCAACTTGGAGTATCACTGATGATAATGAGGCAAGTAGAAAAAGTTTTAATCACAGAAGTCAGATTGTCATAGTAGGGAGAGATTCTAGCACTATAATGAACACAGATAGAGAGACAAGTTTTGCAACAGACCAACTAAGGAATTATGAGAACCTAAACTGAGGGAACATAAAGGAAATAAGGACACAATTTGAAAATATATGATCTCCTACCCCAATCAATAGGACTTAGTGTTTGGCTAGATGTGGAAGGATGAGGATGTGTGCAGAGGGAATGAGGGTGGAGGACCCAAGGGTGCTGCTGACTCCCGGATGGGATGGAGAAGCATCCCCAAGGTTCAGAAAAGCAATGAAAGTTGAAATGGTGAGGCTGTGGCAGTAATGACAGTGACAGTGATAGGGACCCTGGAAGCTACAGTGATGACGGATGTGGTGGTGGTGATGACAATGGTGATGATGGAGATGAAGGAAGGAGGGTTAGCAGAGGCAGAGCTGGTAGTGGCACTGGTGGTGGTGTGATGGTGATACAAATGGTGTAAGAACTGGTAATGGTGGGGGACTTCCTGGTGGCACAAGGGGTTAAGTCGCAGCACTATGAAGCTATCCAGAGCCACTGCAGCACAAGTCCATCCCCGGCCAGGGAGCTTCCCACATGGCGCAGCAGACCTCTCCTGCTTTGCCCGCTGCTCCCCTCAGCAGTGTATTTCAGTAGATCTGCCTGTTCTGCTCCCCACTCTGTCTCTGGTGAATCCTCTCACCACCCCGCACACCTCTGGCCTGCACCCCAGCCCTTGATGCATAAATCAGTAAATCTTAAAAAAAAAGAAGTGGTAATGGTGGTGGTGTTGATGTAGTTTAGGTGGTGATGGTGGTGATGAGAGAAGTAGTGGTGGTGGAGGTGATGATGGCAGTGGTGATGGTGATAAAACAGGCTTAAGTAGTGATAATGGTAGTGGAGCTGGTGATGATCATGATTAATACATTAGAATTATGCTCATGATGTTATAGCAGGAAGGCCTAGAAGTAAAAGTGGTGACTTTGGGGGTTGGCACCTCCAGCTGCCCCACTCTGGCACAAGCCCCTGATGGGGAAGAACTTGCTTTCTCCAGGCTTCACCCATAAAAGGAAAATCACACCTCGCTCCTCCAATCCCGACAGCAGGTATCACTCTCACCGCCTCATCACTCAATGGGAAATAAATAATAAGTAAACACTGGAACCAAAGGATTTCCCCCACAGCAGGGAATATCCATTATTTACCCATAAAAATATTTCAAGGGTTATTAGCATGTAAACTGTGATTAATTAAATTCACAAAAATTGTTTCTGATGCATGCAAATGAGGCGGCTCCTGCTGGGTGAGGCTGTGGCTGCGGGAGAGCCGATGGGGGGAGTTACTAAACTCACTGCCTAGCCAGAAAGTAGCAAATAATTAAACTACAGTGTCCATCTCAAATGTGGTTCTGCCTGCGTGCTTCCAGGCTCAGGTCTACATAATTAAGGGGATAAGTCCTAATGCTGGTTTCCCTATTTGGGGATCGATTGGATCTATCCACACCCAAGAGCCCTGAAGGCCCTGAAGGTCGTGGGGCTTAAAAGAACCAGAAGGGAGAAAACTGCTATTTTTTGTCCACTCGGACCAGTGAATCCAGGAAAGGGTCAAGATAAGCTCAAAGTTACGTAGATCTTTTCCAGGGCTTTCTGTGCGCCGACCTGAATTCCTATACACCACTCATGAGGTCAGACAGAGCCTGAATTGCACTCCCGAATGGCAGCTGGCCCAGAATTTGTGGCCAGAAGAATGGGGCAAAGGAAGACAGTGGGAGCAGACTGAATTGCATGTGACCCCCAGAACCCAAAGGGCTTGTCCACTGTCTGTCATCTTTGCATCCTAAGGCCCATCCGGCTGACTCCTCAGGCATTTGGTGCCACAAAAAGCACCTGCGTTTCAACCCAAGAACATGTCCAGGCCCCCAGGGGCCACCTGGTGCAGGCACAGCACTCAGCAAGGGCCTTCTCCCTGCAGCCTCTCACTGGCTCCTCCCAGCCCAGTGCCCAGCTTAGCATGGACACCTGCCCCGGCAGGTCTGGAGAAGAAAAGCACCGTGTGTGCCTGGATGAAATCCCAGCCAAGTGTGCGCCTGGGAGACACCACTACAAAGGCCCCATATCCAGATGCAAGTAGGACAGACCTCCCGCAGGCGAAAGGCCCTTCTGTGCCCTTTCACACTCGGCTCAGGAGAGGAAATGGGGTCAGCCATGCCTTGAGGCACCAACTGCGCCAGGTACATTGGACAAGACCAGCCAAGCCCCCAACACAGGCCCCAGCATGGGCAGCTACCTGCAGAACCAGGCAGGCCCAGCACCCGCCCCGGAACACATCCCTGATTCCCACGGGAGCCTTGGGCCAGCGTCCTGGGTGGGCCCTGACTGCCAGTCCCTGGACCCCTGCACCAGAGGCCCACCAGACTGTTCTGAGTCCCTTCAAGACTGGGGTGGGACCCTCCTGGAGAGATGGAGCCTACTGTAGGGTGGGGGAGAGGGGAGGAGGAGGGACAGAAAGACTGACACCTGACACCAGCACAAAGGAGTAGGGAGACAGCACCTGGCCTGGAGAGTGATCGCAAAGCTGGAACTGTCCCTAAATCCTGTGAACCTCAACCTGGGCACCCTAGCTCACTCTCACCCCAGGAGGCCTGAAGATCCCAGCACCCAAGCCCAGGAAGCCGCTGCGGGCAGCAGGGAGCATTCCACTGGGCTGGGGTTCCATGACAACCACAGGGGTGGCCTAACACTTACCAGGATTGAGAAACAAGGCAGAAGGATGGCAGGAAAGCCCTCCCACCTCCTGGGCGGCTAAGCCACGGCCTGACGCACCCCCTCCTCTGCAGGATGGGCCTGAATAAGGAGACTCACAGGTCAGCTTCCTTTTGTCCTTTTAATGGGCAACCAATTTCCAGAAAGACTGATCTCTGCTGTTCCCCCAGTCACTCCTGCCTGCAGGGTGTGGGAGCCTCACTCCAACGCCTCATAAATAACTTGAAGTAAGCGGAGACCATAAACTCAGGGCTGAGGCTGCACTTGACCTGGCTGATGTCACGGACAATAGTGGTGGCTCCAAAACCTGTGGGGCATCTAAATCACCAGGGTTTTGGGTTTTTGCTGCTGCTGCTGCTGCTGCTGCTGCTACTCACAGAGGCACCCACAGGAGATGTAGCTGGTAACGGGCTGAAGCAGTGTCAGACGGCAGCTAGTTGAAAGGTCATTTCCCCACCAACTCAGACGCCCTGTTCCCACCTCCACACCCATACGGGGCCACTGTGACAAACTGAGGGACATCCCTCTGGACAGGGTCACAGCTGTACAAGCAGACACGATGACATCCCCCAACTGCTCTCCACCCTTCAAATGGATGCACGGTGCTTTTGCGCCATCTTGCTTTTTTCACTTAATATTTATTGGACAATATGTCATAACAATATGTGTAAATCTGTCTCATAATTTTAAACAGCGATGGCTGAAGCATAATTTATTTAATGGGTCCCCTTTCGACAGGCCTTTAATCATTTATTAAATGCATCACGTTCTAGCCACACAACCACCTCACGAGACATACGTGCGATTCCTGGGGAACAGACTGAAGCAATTCAAGGGCAGGTGCAGGCCCCCTCAAATGAGCCTCTGAGAATCCCCGTCAAGGGCACAGGTGGGGGGGCAGGGGTGTAGAGCCGTCGGTGGCCTGCTCTCCTCAGCACCCTCTGCCCCTCCAGCCTCAAGTGCAGGAGTCCTTATGTACACTAAAGCTTCCATTCCTGCCGGCCCCACGGCCACCGGCTGCTTCTCAGGACAGGAGCCTTTACAGCCCTCCTTGGCCGTTTCTTAGAAAGGGGGTGAGGGCGAGGGGACATCTGACTCCACATAGGAGACCTGGGGTCACCAATGCTGCAGCAATAGTGACTCGGCACTTGACACACCAGGACCCTGCAGGGATGCTCTTCCCAACTGGGACGGTGGCCTGGCGTCCCATCTCTACCCCTGGGAGTGCCACCCTCAACCTCAACTGTTGTCCATTTCTAGGACTCCTCTCCACCACCGAGCTCCACCTCAGACTCTTCCCGGAAGAGCACATCCAGTGAGTGGTTGACATGGGGGAACAAAGCTCAGACCACCACCCCAACTGGGCCAACTCTGAAGGCCACCCCACCTCAGAGTGCCCTGTGGAGCCCAACTTCTCCATCTACTGGACTCTGCTTCCTTCCCTCCCCTGCACGCACCACTCGGACAGCACTGCCCGGGCCACTCATGCGTGGTGCTCTCCATCAGAGCCCAGCCTCACTTAGGTCCAGGGAATAGACAGCACCATCTGGAATGTGTTTGTTGGACATCACAGCAGAAAGAAAGAGACCGCTGGGGGGCCTCATGTCTACTCGTAGCCCGCTGGTCAGAACTAGCCACACGATCCAACCCACCACCCTACCTGGCTGGGGAACCAGAGCACTTCGCGGACAGTGCTGGCCCCACAAGGTCGCACAGCCATGTGTGTGTGGTCCTGGGGGTGGGGGGAACACCAGGGCTGTCTGAGTCTACCAGTCATTTGAGGGTGAAGACTCCTGAGAATATTAAAACGAGTAATAGTCATCCCCACCCTGAGTTCTACTCAGAAGCACCCACAGCACTAAAGCTGATCTACAGACTTGTCAGGTCAGACATTCACACATTGACTGAGTCTTTGTATTCCCAGGGACACCCCCTAAGAACCACCAGTCTGAGTCAGTAAATATACACCATCTCCCTATCTGACCATTGCAGACATCACTAATCAATCATGCCACTTCATCCTGATGAGCCCCTACTGGGTTCTGCTAGACATCACCAATCGACCAGACTGCCATTCTAAAACCCTCCGTTTTAAATATGAGGAAACCAAGGTCAGAGAAGAGAAGCTCAGAGTCCACATACATAGAAAGTCAGCTTGCCCACACTAACACTGCAGCAAAATAATGGGCAGGAAGGACAGGGGACAGTCTGCCTAACACGTCTTCAGTGCTCACTGCAGGACACAGAAAGCTGGCCTTGGCCTT
This sequence comes from Scalopus aquaticus, assembly GCA_004024925.1. Classification (NCBI taxonomy): domain Eukaryota; kingdom Metazoa; phylum Chordata; class Mammalia; order Eulipotyphla; family Talpidae; genus Scalopus; species Scalopus aquaticus. Next base: position 4,156 of record PVIJ01013157.1, on the reverse strand, counting down.
GAGCTCTCCCACCTCAATTAGTCAATAATTGGTAACAAACAAAGATATTTGCCATTTCCACGTTCCATGTGTGAGGCCCAGAATTAAGTCCTTAAAACACATTTATTATTTCTCATTTTTGAGGCAGTTTTGATCCTCATGACATCAGGAATGGGGTTAATTTTTATAGATAAGGAACTTGGGGCTTAGTAAAGTGTGTCCACTGCCCTAAAGTCACAGAGGTGGGGCTGGAATCCAGATAATCAGAACCTCCCACCCACACTGACGACGGGAACTGGTGGTAGAGAAGTGAGGATCCCAAGCTCCTGTCAGCCTGATGCCCTCAACCACTAGGCTCACTGGCAAAGCCCACTGCCCGTCTTGGGTGATGGAATGGGGTCTGGGTCTCAGCGACCCTGCAGTCAGCAGAGGAGGGCAGGGCAAGGGAGGGATGGCCCAGGCCAGCAGTGCGCAGCCGCAGGGAACTGTCATGGGGGTGGGGCCTCCACGGCTACGTGCAATGCCTGGCATGGACAGGGCACCCGCTGAGTACCTGCCCAGTGATTCCGTCACTGTACTTTTACTGTCTGGCGAACCACCTCAAATTACAGCGTCTCAAAGCAACAATGCTCGGCTGAGCTTGGGATCCCACAGACTTCCGGGGCTGGCTCTCTGGGGCGGGCTGGCCTAAAGTCTTCACTGACGGGCTGGCAGGTGGGTTCTGGGTCCAAAAGTGGGCCACTGTGTCCCATGCAGTCTCCTGGCCCCCGGGGGCCTCGGGGCAACAAGAGGACTAACTTCAGTGTGCAACCTCGTCTCAAGGCTCTGCTGGCACCGCATTCCTGACGTCCCAGGGTCCAAACACCATCCACAACCAAGTTCACAGCCGAGATTCGGAGACCCAGACCTCACTGCTTAATGAGAAAAGCACGCTGCGATGGGACCTGCGTACCACCGGAGATGCGTCCTCACCCACCTTGCTGTGGTCTAGACAGCGACAAAGTAAAGGGAAGACTGGAAACAAGGCAGAAAGGGACTAGTAAAAAGCTATGTCCAAGTTGAGCCCCCAAACTCCAAACTGACCTCCGAACCACGAATATTCCTCTGTCGGGGGAAAGAGCGGGGACAGGTGAGATTAGGTGGCTGGGGAGGCAATGGCAGGGTGAGGAGCTGCCCTGGTCCATGGATCAGCTGAGCAAACACTCCAGGTCCCGGGCCCCAGCAAGGCCCAGGTAGGAGACATGTTCGCGTGTTTGTGTGGTCCAGCAGATCCCTGTGCACCCCCCTATCCAGCCCTCCCCCAAATCTGCATGCCTGACTCTTGCCCACAGCATCCCTCTGCCCACGTACACATTCTCCCAAATCCCCACCACGGCCCTCGTGACGCACAGCGTGGAAGCATAATTGCTGTAGTGATTACTTACAGCCATTACATTAAGTTTTAAAATGCTCCTTTCAAATTGAACAATGTTTTTTCAAAGTCAACAGCTGGTTCACAGCTTGAATGCAACCGTTAGGATAAATTAAATAAAAAGGGTAATAAAATCACACAGTCTAAATTTAATTTCTGAAGAGTGCATAGACTCAGGAAAAAAAAAAAAAAGCATTTAAAAAATGCCTTTAAAATACAGCCAGAAAAGCAGAAGTGAATTCACTCCCTGGTTACGTCACCAAGTAGGCACCCTGTGTGGACCGAGCCCCAGGCTCACGCCCAGGGTCTCCTGGGAAGCCCATGGATCCACATGGGGAGGGGCTATCATATAGAGGGCTTGCTGGGGCCCCCACAAACAGACTCAGAGGGTCTCCGTCCCTGGAGGCAAAGTGTCAGTCAGACACGGCCTCCAGGCTGAGGCATCTTCCCTGAGGCCTGCAGCTCCTGGGAGCTCCCTGCAGGGTGGCTAGAGCCTCTCTGAACCTGCTTGCCTGCAGGCTGCCAAACTCAACCCCTGAAACCCTTTGCCTCTGATGGGTAGCACCTGAAATCACGTGTCACCTGAAAACTTGCCACTCTGGCATAAAGATTATTTTTGAGTTAAAGGGAAAAACTGATACTACAAAGCTCTCTCCTCCTCCTACTTGGACTAAAAATAAGGCATAATTTGCAAAGGCACTCTCCCCTCTCCCCTGCCTGCTACCAGAAGGATGGAAGTTAATCAGTGGAGACAATTCTAGACCCTTCTCGACATAAGAAACCTACTAGCTATCCTTACCTCCCATTATTTGCACCATATAGTTACTTCCCACAATGTCATGTTCTAGAAACTCAGGGTCTATTTCCTCCATCATATCTCTTACTCTAGCAATGTACTGGCTCTGGTTAAGATGCTATGAAAGCCCTCGTTCTAAGCACCCTTTGGGTTACTCGGCACTGGATACTCCCACATGTATGCTCCATGAGCCACTTAATAAATTTCTGTTTCTCTTTGGTTAATGTGGCTCTTTTCAATCGAATTCACAATACCCTGGTCGATGAATCTAAGATGGGTGGAGAGAAAAGAGTACCTTTCCTCCCCGCACCTAGAAGGCTACTCACCTTGTGACGCACCTGAAAAGACCCATCCAGCCTAACTTGAACCCCACCTCTGCCATTTAGGAGCCACCCAACATTGGACAAGTGGTCAGCTCATTTCTCAGAGTCCCAATTTCCTCCTCTGTGAAAGGGAAGTCGCTCCTTCTTCTATATACAGTAAATCCTCCCTTAACATTTCCCTGATGGGTTCTTGGAAACTGCCCCATCACATGAAATGGTGCATAAGGAAACCAACTCGACCACAGACTAATTGACATAAACAGTACATCTCCAAACCTCTAAATAAAGCCCCCAAACTCCTGGAATGTAACACCATCATTGCTATGCATTTGCTCTTTCATTCACTTTACAACTTGCTGGTCCGGTTCAGGGTCCCAGTGTCCTGCCCCTCACCCGAGTGATAAACCCTTAAACAGCAGCCAATACTTCCTGCCCGTAGGGCTAGAGATGGGAGTGGATGAATCACCCACGTGCTCCTGCCCCCACCCCCAGAGGACACATTTCTCAAATGTTTTGACGCACAAACAGGGTATCGTGTTAAAATGCAGGCCCACCTGGGTGGTTTGAGTAGGGCCCGAGAGTAAGCATATCTAAAAGCTCCTGGCCGTGCTGATACAGAGGCCCCAAAGGGCTTCTCTGGGGTCTCCATCCCAGTAAACGCTACTGAGTCCCTCCTTTCCCTCTCAGGGCAGAGAGCATCACTGAAGCACCACTGACTGCTTTGAAAGGGAATATTTTAACAACTCAAATATCCATGTATAGGAGGCTGGTTAACTAAAGCTTCCTGAGATCACTTTGAATCAGTTCTAATTTTATTCAAACAAATCATTCTTCCATGTTGGTACTTTTACTTTCAATATCCAAGGATGCTGCCCAATCTCACCTGATAAAAGCCCTCCCTATCCCCCACCACCACCACCAATTTGGGAGGCCAGTAGTAGGATCTGAACTTTTTAATCCTCAGGAAACTTCCTGCCCACCAAATCTTGTCCAGAATCCTGAAACAGTGCATCACATTTTATGCAAATTTGCCAGGGAATCTGGCAATTTAAAAATATTAATAAAGACTTGCCGTATGCTCAGATTTTGAAATAATGCAGATCTTGCTTTACATTTATCCCTCTGGGAAATCTAGTCTTGAATAATGCATAGCCTCAAGAATGAAACCCTTGCATAAATCTGATAAAAGCCAATCTGCTCTGAATGGGGAGAGAGGAGATAGCTGGGAAGCCACTTCTTAACCCTTTCCTCTCCTCCCCTCCCCCAGCCTTCCCCAGGAACCTGAGACCTGGGTACATTTAGGTGTCCATTTAGCTTTCTGCTAAGCTTCCTCAAAGCAGTCACTCTGCTGTGACCCACACACTGGTCCATTCAATGCGACAGTGTTCAGCCCTTACTGCGGGGTACACAGCATCTCCTGGGAGTTCACATTCCCAGCAGCCTGAGAGGCCAGCATTATTATTGTTCCTGTTTCCAAATGAGAAAACGGAGGCCCAGGTCACCTGACTCGCAAGGCTCATTCCATCTGCCGGCTGGGAAGGAGGGTGCTTGGGCCTCCCGGATACCTGTCAAATCCGACTCATTTCAACTACAAGTCAGCTGGGAGCTCGCGGTGGCCCATTACACTCACGAGGCAGACAAAGGAGA
>PVIJ01013156.1:24994-46442 GCA_004024925.1 Scalopus aquaticus | reverse complement strand
AAAGATCTTTTCCCAGTTGGTAGGGTGTCTGTTAGTTTTGGTTAATGTCTCTTTTGCTGTACAGAAGCTTTTTATTTTGATATAATCCCATCTGTTTATATTGTCTTTCACTTCCTTCGCTTTGAGGGATGTGTCTTTCAAGATTTTGCTGAGATGTATGTCATGCAGAGTTTTGCCTATATTTTCTTCTATACATTTTGTGGTTTCAGGTCTTACATCCAGGTCTTTATCCATTTTGAGTTGACTTTTGTGCAGGGTGTGAGGTAGTAGTCTAGCTTCATTTTTTTGCATGTGGCTGTCCAGTTTTCCCAGCACCATTTATTGAATAGACTGTCCTTGTTCCATTGCATTTTCTTTGCTCCTTTGTCAAAGATAAAACAGCATGGTACTGGAACAAAGACAGACAGAAAGACCAATGGAACCGAATAGAATACCCAGAATTAAAGCCACATATCTATGAACAACTAATCTTTGACAAAGGAATCATAGTTCTTTTAACTTAATTGTTTGATCCTTCTGAGATCGATGTCATATATGAGTCTGGTCTTGAACATTAATTGTTGTATGGGGAATGTGCTATTTTTGCCTTTCTATATGCCTCCTTGTAGTGTCAGCAGGGCACAGAGCAGGTTTTCTATGGATCCAGGCAGATGGATAAAGGAGGAATCCTGAAGCCCTCAGTGGCTTTTCCCGACATTTTTTTTCTTTTTTTAAAGATTTATTTATTTGTGTCCTTTGGGTAGATTTCCAAAAGTGGGATTGCTGGGGTCGTATGGAAGCTCCATATTTAGCAGTTTGAGGAATTGCCATACAGCTTTCCATAGTGGTTGGACCAGTTCGCATCCCACCAGCAGTGTAGAAGAGTTCCTTTTTCTCCACATCCTTTCCAGCATTTGTTGTTGCCTGTATTTTTTTTTTAAGATTTATTTATTTATGCATGCAAGCTGGGGTACAGGCCAGAGACGTGGGGCAGTGAGAGGGTTTACCAGAGACAGAGTGGGGAGCAGAACAGGCAGATCAGAAATACACTGCCGAGGGGAGCAGCGGGCAAGGCAGGAGAGGTCTGCCACACCAATGTGGGATTCTCCCCATCTGGGTATCGAACTCACTGCCGACAGCTCCACAGCGCAGCACTCAACCGCTGCGCCACCAGGGAGGCCCGTTGCCTGTATTTTTAATGTGTGCCATCCTCACAGGTGTGAGGTGGTGTCTCATTGTGGTTTTGATTTGCATTTCCTTGATTATAAGTAATGTTGAACATTTTTTCATGTACCTGTTGGCCATTTGCTTTTCTTCTTTGGAAAAGTGTCTTTTTAGCTCTTCTGCCCATTTTTTGACTGTGTTATTGGCTTTTTTTTTGTTGAGTTTTGTGAGTTCCTTGTAAATTTTTGTTATCAGTCCTTTATCAGATGTATTGTGTGCAAAGATCTTTTCCCAGTTGGTAGGGTGTTTGTTAGTTTTGGTTAATGTCTCTTTTGCTGTACAGAAGCTTTTTATTTTGATAAATACAAAAGGATACATGCACTCGTATGTTCATTGCGGCAGTATTCACAATAGCAAAGGTATGGAAGCAACCCAGATGTTCAAAAATACATGATTGGATCAAGAAGATGTGTTACATATACACCTTGGAATACTATTCAGCATTCAAAGAAGATAAACACATGCAATTTGCAGCTACATGGATGGAATTAGAGGGGATCATACTCAGCGAAATAAGCCAGAAAGAAAGAGAAAAATATCAAATGGTTTCACTTATAATGGGACTATAGGGAAACCAAATAGAAGAGAGACACTTGAAGGGAGGGGGAGGGTAAGGTCACAAAATGGAGTAGAAAAGGACACAAGGGACCACGGACGGAGATGGATCACGGGTGAATTGGTGGTGGGTTACCCAAGGGGAATACAAATGTAAAAGACATATATATATATATATATATGATTTATTTATTTATATGCATACAAGCTGGGGTACAGACCAGAGACATGGGGCGGCGAGAAGATTCACCAGAGACACAGCAGGGAGCAGAACAGGCAGATAGACTGAAGTACACTGCTGACGGGAGCAGCCAGTGAGGCAGGAGAGGTCTGCTGCGCCATGTGGGAATCTCCCTGGCCGGGTGTCGAACTCGCGTTATCGCTGCCGACAGCTCCACAGCACAGCGCTTAACTGTTGCGTCACCAGGGAGGCCCTTTTCTTGACTTTTAATGATCTTTCTGCACCATTTTTAGTGAGGTAAGCAGGTGCAGGGTATGCAGGGATCCTCGGAGCTAGGAGGCTGGCAGCCCTCCCACCCCCCAGTGAATCTTTACTCTGTCTCGGCTCTCTCTGATATCATCTCATGGTCTCTCCTCTGGTCTCTACTGCACTCTGCCGCACTGTCCTCTGCTGCCGGATTTGTATGCTCAGTCTCAGCTCCAGTGTGCCCACGTATGCACTCCCACACCATGCTCCATGTGCCCACCATCAGGCACGCATGTAAGACCACAGGTGTTGATCATTGATGCCAATGGTGGGAGGGCAGAAACAACCTGATAACTTCCATTTACCTTAGACTCCTGTTTTTTGTTAAAGCCAAACATCTTAAAATAGGAGGTAATTGAGATTAGTATTTTTTTTTGAGATAAATATCTGTTTTTAATACTGTTAAATCTTTAGTACTAGCTATTTGTGTTGACCTAATTAGGAATAGTTTCAAGTTTGATATGGTTTCTGTGGCTACTCAAAGCTTTTTTGTATCCTTAAAATCAAGTAAGATTAGTCTGTTTCTTAAGAAGTTATTGTTGCCGGTGTGTGGTTATTACTTAGAGTTGGTTTCTCCTGACAGAAATCAATTACTAGGAATACTAGTAATTGATATTTGGGAGTAAGGGTTATGTTCATTAAACTCTTGTCTTTGTTGGGCATGGTTTCCCTGGATCTTAGGAATGCGGCTTTCACAAGTGTTCAAACCCTTCCTCCAACTTTAGTCTTCTTGCTGAGGTTTCCTAAATAAAGAACCTTTTTTTTTTTCTCTTCTCATTTCCTTCCTTAAATTGTAACGGGTTTCTGTAGTACCCATGGTGATCATTTTTGTTTCTTCTTCCTGGACAATAAAGTATTGTCCTTAGCAGGAGGTTGGCAAATTAGGTGTCAGTGGAGTTATGATGTGGTTATTAGGCCCCTCCTCTACCGGCACTATGTGGGAATCTTGCTGAGGGTTCCCATTGATCTTCTTTTTGATTGCTTACAGATGTTTATGAATGCAAAACCTGTAAGAGGTGCAGTCTCCCCTCCTCATATCTGTGATCCTCGAAGACTGTACCTGTTCACACTGTTTAATATTTGAATTTTAACAGCTGATTGGAAACCTTTAGCTGAATCTTCTTACTGACTTACACGGCTATTAGAGCAAATGAATGGGTCTTGTTCTACTGTAGTCTCCTGTTCTCCAGATTTTGGTTGATTTGTTGAATTAAAATAATTTCAACACCTTAATTCTGGCTCAAGTAAAGTTGTTCATTGATAGTTTTCTGCTTTTTCCTTCTTGTAATGGTGGTGTTGATGTCCTTATATTCTCTTTTCATGTCTGAACAGAAACCACAAGTAACTTTTTAAAACAATGAGCTATAATATAAATTTGCTTAAATTTTGGGATATAATTTTAGAACTTCTAAGTCTAAATTTCTAGGAAGCTTGTTTGGCTTCATGAAACTCATTTAAACATACTTAAAATCTTTTTGTTAAGTGATAATATAAGTTGGATTCTTCTATTGGCTATGAAATTCTCTGTGCATCTTTCAAAAGTGTGTCAGAGTATGTTTTATTAATGATTATATGCTTCTTAATGTTCTGGTTCTCATTCAAATATATATTGATACACATTGATATTTTGGTTTGGGAAAATTTCTTTTCAAATTATTTTCAAGGAATGCGTAGATTTATTGATGACATCATATTTAAAAACTTCTTTAAAATGTATGGCCACTTTTTTTTTTATGCTGCTATGAAATATCTCTTAGAGGAGCAATATTTATGCTCAGTATATAGTCTTTCATCAAAAGATATTCATGAAGAAATAGCCATGATAGTAGATTGTGTTTTAAATTTATATCACATTTTTCAGCTTCATCCAGGATATAGAAATGGGAATACTCAAGGCATAATGTTCTCTGTGGGTGGGTGTATCCATCTATTTATTTTTCCTTCAATATCTGAAATAGGGCTTTATATGTGTTAGAACACCAATAAGTTTTTACTGAGTAAGTTTATAATGAAGACTTTATCAATAAGAGCTTTCATCCTTTGTCTTGTTTCGAAGAAATATTTCAACTTGGAATTTATATGCAATAAATCATTTACTTAAAATTGAAAAAGATAAACAATGGTATTCACTTCTAATGTATGGCATATTCAATTATTGAATAAGCAAGTTTTCATGCCTAATAATTTTCCTAGTGCAAATTATGGTTAGGAACTTTCAGAATAACAACTTGAATTACTTAATGATTTATAACTTTTTCAAATACTTTAACAATTTTTGTATTTGTTACCTGAAACAATATTGTGAGATATGCTGTCATCTATTATTATTCTTTGTTATATAGGTAAAGGCACTGGACTTGAGAAAGATTAATTGATTACCGTAAAGTAGCACAGATTGTGAGAAAACCGGAGCTCAACCCTCAGTGCCTCTACATCAGAATTCTTTCCCAATCCGTAACATTTCTTTCTTGTATTGTAGTTCTTAAGTAATGAGGCATGTTGAAGTAAAAATGGATCTTAACAATTCTAACGCACAACACTGCAACTCTCTAATTGTGTGACTTTAGATGAGTTAAGTGATTTAATCTTTCTCTCCTTTATTTTTCTGCAACCTTAAGGTTTTTACCTAACTTGTGCTTAGTATCATATGCAGAGAAAATAAGTCTCTTGTTATTAGTGACTATATAGTGCTGTAGGTATACTTTCATCTTTTTCATATGCAGTTTAAGTTTAGAGGGCATAGCTTATAAGAATACATATATAGGAATTATATAATTCATTATACACTTGTGTATATGCCTGTGTATGTATGTGTACATACACATATGCATATTTGTGAATGAGTATATGTTAGTACCCAGTTCAATGCAAGGAGTAGATACATACTTGTAATTGTTAGTTTCTTACTACATAGCTACACAATTGATGAGCTCTGATTAGTGAAAATTTGACACACTGAAAAGGTCATTCTGGCAATCTATCAACAAATACCAGATGCCATGACTAGTTCTGCCCTCACCTTCTTCAGTGATTTTGTAGGTAAATTTTTATGGTTTACTCTGTTAAAATCTTGTTATTTCATATCAATCTCATGTAATTTAATCAACTTGTTGCTGTATCTTATTCCTTTATTAGAAAACAACACTGCACAAGTAACATCTACAGGAAGTCTTATATTCCAGAATTTTGAGGAGAGTATGAGTGGAGTTTACACATGTTTCCTTGAGTATAAACCTTCTGTGGAAGAAGTGGTTAAAAATCTTCAACTAAAATATGTTGTATATGGTAAGAAGAACATTTAATTATATTAAAATAGTTAATGTTTTCCTATATTTAACATTTTTAACTATTTTAAAGTTTTGTTTTAAAGAGATTTTGTTAATTTTAGTTAATTTTAATGTACTATAAGGAAACAAAAATTACTTCCTATTATTTCACAAAGTACTTTATAAGGGGTTAGAGGAAAGATTTGTTTTCTTCAAGATAATGTTGACATGTACGTAGAAAATCTAAGTCAATAAATGAAAATGGGAGTTATGGAAATATTTTCAAATCATTATGATGAAATTTTAGTCTATACTGCTTTTAAATTCTCAGCACAAGGGTCTGTGGTGATGGGTCATGGGTGAATCGGTGGTGGGTTACCCAAGGGAAATACACAATAGTGTAAAAGATATAAATAACAATTAAAAATAATAAAAAAAATAAATTCTGAGTATTATGCTAGATGATATACTACCATCCTCCCAAACAGGCAATTGATGTATCACTGTAAAATCCTTTCCCAAAAGCAGTTTCATCTGTTGAATTTTGAGATTGGGGAGAACTGAGTTGATAAGGAATGGACAGGAGAACAGTGTAAACAAAGGTGGCTTGTTAAGTTCAGTCTCGTGTGGAGGATAGAGTAGTGGTGCTCAAAGATGTCTGTTTCTTATCTCCAGAATGTGTGAAAACGGTCCCCTACAATCTCAAAGGGGACTTATAATTTACAAATTTTGATCTTAGAGATTACCTTAAATTATCTGAGTAGGCCCATTTAAGGTAAGTGATGCTCAGGCTTTTGTGCCATTGGCCTCTGTGGCTACCACCTGTGGCCTTGAATACAGGAGGTGCTTGGGAGTGTGGGCTCTGAGATTGCATGTCTGATGATGGACACCTGGAGTATGGTGTGGGTATGTGTAAGTGGGCACACCTGAGCTGAGAGACTGAGCATATGTGGGCATGCAGTGGAGTACGGTGGAGTACGGTGGAGACGACGAGAGAACATCAGAGAGAGTCCAGAGAGTAAGGATTCTCTTGGGGTTAGGAGGCTTGCCAGCCTTCTGGCCCCCTGGCCCCTCTGCCTGCCCTGAACCTGCTTGCCCCACTACTAATGGTATAGAAAGAGCATTAAAAGCCTGAAAAAGCCACCGAGGCTCCGGAATTTTCTCCTTTGCCTCCTGAGGCCTACTGCCTTCCTGCCACTACAGCCCACTATAATCACAAGGTCTATTATATCATGGAAACTACAAAGTCAAAGTCAGTAAAAGGAGATCTGATGACGAAAGGAGAGGTTGGAATGATTTTCTTTGGAAATGGAGGAAAGGGCCATGGAATGTGGGAGGCCTTTGGAAGTTGAAGATAGCAGAGAAGTGGATTTTTCTCCTGAGCTTCAAGAAGCAATGCACCTTGAATCTAGCCTTGTAAAGATTCATTTTAGAGTTAAAACTTCTAAAACTGTAAGTCAATAAATTTGTGTTATTTATTTATTTATTTTTTTAAAGTAACACTTTTATTTATTTATTTTTTATATTTATTTATTTATTTTTGCATACAAGCTGGGGTGCAGGCCAGAGGTGCGGGGCGGTGAGAGGATTCACCAGAAACAGAGTAGGGAGCAGAACAAGCAGATCAGAAATACACTGCCGAGGGGAGCAGCGGGTGAGGCAGGAGAGGTCTGCTGTGCCATGTGGGATTCTCCCCTGCTGAGCATCGAACTCGCACCCATCAAATTCGCACCGCAGCCACCGACAGCTCCACAGCACTGCACTTAATTAATCGTTGGCCACCAGGGAGACCCGATTTGTGTTATTTTAAGCCACTAAATTTGTGGTAATAGTTACAGTAGCAATAGGAAAAAATACCCATTATCTTCACAGTTGGGATGCAGAGCAAATGGCAGAATTATTAGTGGTTTCCTCATCATTTTTGTTACTCAAAAATGGCTGTCATATACATCCAAAGAAACAATTTTTTATGAGAAATTATGTTAACTTTTTTAGGCTATTTAAAACTTTTAATATCACATTTTTGTTACATAACAGTTTTCTCCATTTAGTTATTTCATATGTATAGTTTAAAGCAAATATTCTTGAAATTTCTCATAAAGGTATATAGTCCCATAAGCTAATAAATGTAACAGTACTTAATATGAATGCTGGTTTATAATATTACTGAGCATTTTTAGTTTGCCAGGCAGTGTTGTATTTTTAATTACTCATAAATTTGAGTAGCTTTTTGCATTTTTATTAAGCTACACAATTGATGTGCTCTAATTAATGAAAATCTGACACAACTGAAAAGGTCATTCTGGTACTCTCTGTCAGCAAACACCTGATGCCATGACTAGTTATGCCCTCACGCCATTTTCCACTTGGTGGATTTTTTTTTTTAAGCAATTTATGTGTTTACTACTTTGTTTACCATTTCCTCCTTTTTCAAGTTACAAATAACTTGTTTCTCATTTACCTTGTTTATACTACAGAAATTTCCAGTATTATTGTAACGAGATTTATCTTTTTTTCTGTTGTAATTTTTTTTTGTTGTTTTTCCCACCCTAGGAGTTTGCTCTCTATACTTAGAAAATAAAAAATTTCCTGTATTTACTTTGCCAGCCCTATTTTCTTAATCAAACATTTGGTTTTGAATAATTATAGATTCCTATGTGACCAATCTTATTTCAGTCTTTCTATTTTTTCAGAGTATTTTTTTCATTATTTCTTTATTAGAGCTTTTTTTTTAATAGGGTAACATCGTTACAACACTGATTATGATCAAAAATATAGGATCCCACTGCTTCAGCTATATTGTACCGTATCACACCCACCACTGATTTCTTTAATTTTCTCTGATTTTATTTGTACTTGTGTGTGTTTGCTTTTCTAAGTTTTATGAAATATGTAGGCTTGTCAGTGTGTATTTGTCTGCCATTACAGTCAAGATACAGAGCAGTTACATTGCTTTTTTTACCGCCCCCCCGACCCCTGCCATCATGCCTGACAATCACCAGTCTTTTCTAATACTGTACAATTTCATCGTTTCCTGAGTACTTTGTAAATACAGTGTTATAGTATATACTTTTATATACTATAAAATTGACTTTTTTCATTTGGCCTATTTCCTTGGATATATAAATTGTTTTGTGTATCTATCACTCATTCCCTTTTATTACGAGTTGTATTCCATAGTATAGATATACTGCAGTTTGTTTAACTGCTTTTCCATGGAGGGACATCTGAATTGCTTCCAATTTAGCCTGTTACCTTTGAAGTTACTATGAACATTGCATATTAGTTTGTTGTGTAGAGAAGAGGTTTTTTTTTTTTAAAGTTAAAATTGGAAAAGTGTCCAAATTGCAGAACGATGTGGTAGCTCAAAGGTTTATAAGTAACCGCCAAACTGATTTCCAAAATGGCTGTGACATTTTACATACCCAACAGCAATCAAGAGTATTGGAGTTTCTCTAATGTTGGTGTTTATTTTAGCCATTTGATAGGTGTTAGGTAATATTTCATTGTGGTTTTCATTTGCATTTACTTCATGTTTAATGATGTTGAACATATTTTTGTAAGCATATGTGCCATCTTCCTTTTTGGTAAAATATTTGTTGAGTGGATTTGTTTATATATGTTGGGTTTTGTGAGAGTTTCTTTAAAACTTTATTTCCAGATAATATTGTTTTGTTGGTTATGTTATTTGCAAATATTTGTCCCAGTCTGTAATCATGTATTTTCATTCTCTGAAGATCTTCACACACCCAACCTTTTTTTTTTTTTTAAGATTTATTTATGTATACAAGCTGGGATGCACGCCAGAGGTTTGGGGCTGTGAGCGGATTTACCAGAGACAGAATGGGGAGCAGAACAGGCAGATCGACGGAAATACACTGCTGAGAGGAGCAGCGGGCGAGGCAGGAGAGGTCTGCCGGGCCATGTGGGAATGTCCCCAGCAGGCATCGAACTTGCGTCACCGCTGTAGACAGCTCCACAGTGCAGCACTTAACTGCTGCGCCACCAGGGAGGCCCTCACCCAAACTTCTTTAATTTGATGAAGTATAGTTTATCAAGTATACTTCAATTAATAATACTTTTCCATCAAATCTAGACTTCTTTTCCTAGCCCTAGGCAAGGTTTTCTTCTGTCTTTTTTCCTGAAAGTTTCATAGCTTTACTTTTAATGTGATTCATTTGCTGTTAATTTTTATCTAAGTATGAGGTTTAGTTTTTTTTAACTTATGTACATTCTTTTCAGTTGATGGGCCTATCACCTTTTTTGTCTTACTGAAAAGATTAGAGTTCCAGTACTGTGTTGATTAAGAATGGTGAAAATAGACATCTGTGCCTTACTCTCTTATTAAGGAGAGACAATATCAAATGTCTTTCGACATTAAATGTGATGACAGCTGATATTCTATGGTTATTTGTTAAAGTGCATTTTATTAGCTTGAGGAAGAATGTTCCCATTCTAAATTTGTTGATTATTTTTTATTGTAAAAGGCCATATTGGATATTGCTCAGTATTTTTTTCTGCATTAATAATGACAATCATGTGACTTTTATTTTATATTTTATTGGGTGATATCTTGCATTCATTGGTTTACAAATGTTAAGCCAAGCTTTCATCTCTGGGATAAATCCCACTTGGTCATGATGTTTAATTCACTATGCTGCTAGATTCAGTTTGCTACTATGTTTTGAGAATCTTGCATCTATAATTCTTAAAATTTATTGGTCTCTATTTTTCCTTTCTTGTGAAATATTTTTGTCTGATTTTGGTTTCATAGCGATACTGTCCTCACAGTGTAAGCTGTAAAGTTTTTCTTCCTCTTCTAGTTTTGGGAGATTTAGTTAAGAAGTAGTATTTCTTGTGCCTCCCTGGTGGCACAGTGGGTTAAGTCTCAGCACTATGAAGCTATCAGCAGCCACTGCAGCAGGAGTTTGATCCCCAGCCAGGGAGCTTCCCACATGGCTCAGCAGACCTTTCTTGTCTTGCCCACTGCTTCCTTCAGCAGCCTGTTCTGCTCCCCACTCTGTCTTGGTGAATCCTCTTACTCACTGCCTATACCCCATTGGCCTATACCCCAGCTCTTTATGCATAAATAAATAAATCTTAAAAAAAGAAGCAGTATTTCTTTAAATGTTAGATAGAACTCATAAGTAAGGATATATGGCCTTGCATTTTTCATGTATAACTTTTATTATGAATTCAATTTCTTCTAAGAAGTCTATTCATATAAACTTTTTCTAGACTCGATTTCAGTAGTTTGTATCTTTCTGGGAATTCTTGTGACTACTGTAAAGCTGGTTTATTGGCATACAGTTCATAGTTTCTTTCTTTTTTTTTTTTTCTTTATGGAAGCTTGGGTTAATACCACCTCTTTCTGATTTTGGTAATTTGGGATTTTTTTTTTTTTTTTTGGTCACTCTATTGAAAGGTGTAGTAACTTGGTGATTTCTCAAAAACTAGGTTTTTGTTTCACTGAGTCTCTGTTGTTTGTAAATTTTCTGTGTCATTATTTCTGCATAATTTCCCTCCTGCGTGCTTCAAATTTAGTTTTTTTCCTTTTTTTCCCCCCAGTACTCAGTGGTAAAAGTTTCGATTGGAGATATTTCTGTTACATGTATATTTAATCTTAATAGTCACAGTTAAGTAATTAATTGTTCTTTACAAAACAAAGTAATATGAAACCCATAGTGAAAATCAGAGCCATATAGGAATTTTTTAACTATGTTTATTGAAGTAAAGTTGGTTTACATCACAGCATCTTTGGGTGTTACTGGTTTAAGCCTCCACAAATGTATTAGCTTCATACCGTATACACCACCATTGCTAGAATAACCCTCCATCATGCTTGATTGTACTTCTTTCTCCCCCAACTTACCCCACCACCCTCCCTTTCATTTTTTCAATCAGATGTTATGTATTTATTGGTTTGGTTTTGACTAACCTTTAGTTATGTTTCTTTATAGTCTACTTGAAAGTCATACCATTTGATATTTGTCTTTCTATTTCTGACTTATTTCCTTAGCATTAATCTCTCCAGTTCTATCTATGTTGTCACAGGTGGCAAGAGTTCATCCTTATTTATAGCTGAGTAGTATTCCTTTGTGTGTGTGTGTGTGTGTGTGTGTGTGTAGCACATTTTTCTGATCCACTCCTCTGTCACAAACTTGATGTTGGCTTCATAAAACATTTTTTTGAAAGCTTTCCTTCTTTCTCTATTTTTTGTACGAGTTTAAGTAAGATTGGTATTAAAGTTCATTTTTGAAAGTTTGGTTGAACACACTAGTGAGAACATCTGTGTGTGGACATTTGATCTTCGGGAGATTTTTGATTACTCTTTCAGTACACTTGCTGGAGTGGTCTGCTCAGATTTTCCATTTCTTTCCTTTCCTAGAGGGTTGTAGATTACTAAGAATTTCTTCATTTCATCTGTTATTGAATTTGTTGGCATATATGTGGTTATAGTAATTTCTTATGATCATATGTATTCCTGAAATGTCTGTTGTAATTTCTCTTTTTTCATTTTGTTCCTGTATATTAGATTTGTCTCCCTTTCTCTTTGAGTGAGTCTACCCAGAAGTTTTATTTTGATTTTGTTAAAGATCCAGCTTTTGGTTTCATTGATCCTTTGAACTGTCCTTTTGATTTCAATTTTGTTTATTTCTGCTCTAATTTTTATTACTTGCTTCCTTCTACTAACTTTTGATTTCATTTATCCTTTATTTAATATCTTGAGGTAAAAGGTAAGGTTGTTAATTTGAACTTTTTCTTGTTTTTTGAGTGGGCCTCAAATGCTATATACTTTCATTGTAGTACATATTTTGCTGTGTCCCATAGATTCTGATAGCTATGTCTTCATCTTCATGCATATCTAGATGTGTTAATTTTTTATTTGATTACATAATGCATCCAATAGTCAGTCAGTAGTGTCTTGTTCAATCCCCACATTAGAGGTTTTTCCTGCTTTTTGTGGTTGATTTCTGGCTTGATACCATTGTGATAGGGGAAAATAATTGGTATGATTTCAGTTTTAATGAATTTCCTGATACTTGTTTTGTGACCGAATGTTTGCTCCATCATGGGGAATGTTCTTATGTACTTGAGGACAATGTGTATTTAGTTTTTGGGGGGTTTGTTTCCTATAAATGTCCATTAAGCCCTTGTGTCCATTAATTCCTCATTTATGGCTATCATTTTCTTGTTTGTTTTCTGTCTGGTTAATCTGATCATTGATGAAAGTGCGGGTGTTGTATTCTTCAGTGATTATTGTGTTGCTAGCACTGTTTGGTTTCAGATCTGATGAAGGTTGCCTTAGGTATTTTGACACTCCTTTGTTTGGTGTGTATATATTAACAAATGTTATCTCTTTCTGATAATGTGATCTCTTAATCATTATATATTGTCAATATCAGCAGAATATCACCAAAAGTTGGGTTTTATTTTTTGATTCAGCTAGCCACTGTATGACTCAAGATTGGTAAATTGAGTCCATTTACGATTAAAGTGATTATCAATAGATGAGGAGTTATTATTGCCGTTTTAAAAAATTTTCTGCATCTGCCTTCTTCCTTGTTCATTATGATGATGATGATGATGTTTGGTAGAATTTCCTTTCTTTGATTTAGGTAGGAGAACCCCTTTAAATATTTTATTTTTTTGTTGGGGAGGCCTGGTGTTGGGAAGTTCCCTCATCTTCTGTTTTTCTGAGAAGATCTTTATTTTCCCCTCATACCACATGAGAATCTTGCAGGATATAGTATTTTTGGCTGGTGGTTTTTCTTGTTGAATATTTTGAATATATCATTCCATTCTCTCCTTGCCCATGGAGTTTCCTCAAAGATGTCTGATGTCTGTCACATGGGTTTCCTTTTATATGTTATTTACTTTCTTCCTCTTCTTTGTTATGTTCTCTTTGTTTTGAATTCTTGGTAGTTTCACCATTTTGTGTCTTATAATTTTATTTCTTTTTATTTTATTATAATTTTACTATTTGCTATAAGCCTTGTGAGTCATCTGTTACTCCATCTCTAAATATATAATTACATTTCAACCTATTTTTATTCAGTGTGTCTTAAATTTCAATGTTTGTATTATGTTTAAAATTCTATCAAGAACACTTCATATTTACCAATCATTTCTCTTCTGCAACAGCTTACAGTAGTTTTTGTGGATATATTTTCTGTCCTGTTAGTTTTTAACAGCTTATTTAATGTCTCATGTTCATTTTCTTTTAGTCCCTTTGTCCTTGCATTTTAATCATCTTGCTTTTCTTAAATACTCTTGGATTTTCCCAGAGTTGGGGTGGGAGAGTCTGTGGTTTTCATTCATGTTTGTCAAAGAAAGTAATAGTTTGTAAGCAGCTAAAAGTCGCCTGGTCTCTACCTTGAATGGAAAGACTAACAGTAGTGTGTGTGTGTTCACGCGTGCACGTGTATGTGTGTATACGTATGTATATATATCTGCACACATTTATATACACATATATACACACATTTAATTTTGACTTAGAGTAAGGAAAGTGATAAATAACAGCTCTCACTTTAGTGGGAAATACTTATTCATCCTGTCAGCCAGGAATAGGCAGGAACTGCACATTGATTAACAGAAGTAGTAAGATCTCCTTGTCTTAGTTGGTAAACCTTTCTGCTTTTTTGATATTCCTTTAGATTTCTTACCATTTTTATGATGTCATTCCAGTGAGATTTTGAAATGGATAGAAAATATTTTCTGTTCCAGACATTGTAACATTATTCAATTAAACTTTGCATTTGTTCAGAATGTGATTTTATTGGATTATTATTGGTAATTATATGACACAAAGTTCTTCCAAGATGAATATTTAAACTTAGAGAAGTTTTCATTCTTGAGTTTGAGGCATACTGGTTAGTCTAGGCTCCCTGGGTTAGAATCCTAGAATTGATAGCATAGGCATTGACCATGTGACTTAGGGTTGATCTGAGGAATACAAGGAACCTCTGTGTCTTGGGCCTCCCCAGTGGCACAGCGGTTAAGCGCTGCGCTGTGGAGCTGTCGGCAGCGGTGACGCGAGTTCGACGCCCGGCCAGGGAGAATCCCACATGGCGCGGCAGACCTCTCCTGCCTTGCCCGCTGCTCCCCTCAGCAGTGTAATTCTGATCTGCCTGTTCTGCTACCCTCTCTGTCTCTGGTGAACTCTCTAACCGCCTCACGCTTCTGGCCTGCACCCCAGCTTGTATGTATAAATAAAAAATAAATCTTAAAAAACAAAACAAGGAACCTCTGTGTCTCAATTTTTTCATGATATATTTAAAAATAAAACCAATCTTAAATGATTCAAGAGATTGAAATGAATTATTGTAGTGTCTTATAATAGTAATTTACTACTTAGTAAGTGCTAGATATCTATTTTTACATTATGTATACCCATATATATAGTCTATATATAAAATATATATCAACATATTCCAAATAGTAATTTCTCTTGAATAGTTGTTATATACTTGAATTGCTTAAATAACCATTTTTTTGTGTGTTATTCTGTTTAATTTTTACAGCTTATCGTGAACCTCATTATTATTACCAGTTCACAGTTCGGTATCATGCAGCTCCCTGCAATAGTATCTATAATATTTCTTTTGAGAAGAAACTTCTCCAGCTTTTAAGCAAATTGGTTCTTGACCTTTCATGTGAAGTTTCCTTACTTAAGTCTGAATGCCATCGGGTTAAAATGCAAAGGGCTGGTTTACAAAATGAATTGTTCTTTACATTTTCAGGTAAGTGTATACAGTTCTTAAAAGAAAACAAATTGGGAGCACAAAGCTATTTTTAAAGGCATGTTGTCAGTTGCCAACAATATTTTGGAATGTAAATGTTACCAATGGGAATATGTTTCATATTTTCTATTTTGACTTAGTTCTAATAGTATCCCAAATAAAATTATACTCATTCTTGAAATTAATAAAAAGTATGTTCTCTCAAATAAGTTAAACATTGTTATAATTTAAAACAGAATGGAACTTAGTATAATGTGCATCATAATATTTAGCTGCAAGTATTTAATTTGTAAAAGCATATGATTGGAATTATATGATTTAATATTTTTTTAAAGATTTATTTATTTATGCATGCAAGCTGGGGTGTAGGCCAGAGGTGTGGGGGTTTGAGAGAATTCACCAGAGACAGAGTGGGGAGCAGAACCTGAGAACTGACTGAAATACACTGCTGAGGGGAGCAGCGGGCGAGACAGGAGAGGTCTGCTGCACCATATGGGTTAGCTCCCTGGCAGGAGATAACTTGTGCTGCAGTGGCTGCTGATAGCTTCATAGTACTGAGGCTAAACCCCTTACACCACCAGGGAGGCCCTTATATGATTTAATAATATAAACCAAAGGGACTGTTGTAACAACTTAGGGTGCTTTTCCTAAAGCATAGTGGAGCCCCAATATTTTCTGTAAAACAAAGAATTGAGGTTTATAATTAAAGGCTTTAGTTTTATGAAGGACTTGCTTATTAATTAACACGAATAACCACCAAGTGTTTTTAATTAGTCACAGTGGCAATAGGATTGTTTTCCCTTCATATCTCAAATTATATTGCTCACTATTTTTCTTTTTTTTTAAAAGATATATTTATTTATGCATACAAAAGCTGGGGTGTAGTCCAGAGGTACGGGGGAGTCACCAGAGGCAGAGCTGGGAGCAGAACAGGCAGATTGACTGAAATACACTGCTGAGGGGAGCAGCAGGCAAGACAGGAGAGGTCTGCTGCATCATGTGGGTTAGCTTCCTGTTGGGGATCAAACTGCAATGTCTGTGGATAACTTCATAGAGCTGAGACTTAACCCTTTGTGCCACCAGAGAGGCCCCATCACTACTTTTCTTCATTCCCTAATCTTTGTCCTTGATTCCTTTGTACTATAAATGTTTAATTGTACTTGCCCATTTGTCTCATTTTTCCCTTCTTTTGCCATCTAGGATTGAATAATTAGACACAAGCGAGAGATATGATACTTTAAGAGAAAAAGAACAAAAGACATCCAATCTCATTTTCACTGTCTTGATCTACTTTAGAAGTTTTCTCCAGAGACGTTGATTACCACCAGCCTCTGAGACAGATTATTAGAGATAGACTAATTCTTTCCTTAGCTCTTCAAGTAGATACTATTAACATCCATAAACACAATGGGATCTATGTACCTAGTATGTTTAATAGGTGTGCTAGTCCTTAGAAAACTTGAAAGTGTACTGGAATAGTAAGAGAAAAGAGATGATCTACAATTGAAGTGAATCACTGTGGGCTTGGTTTGAATTACTCTAATGACTAACAATGTTGAACATCTTTTCAGGAGCTTATGACTCCTCTCTTTTTTTGGAGAAAAGTTCACTCAAATTTTTCCCATTTTGTTTTCCAGTTTTGTTTAAATATGATTGATACAACATTATGTAATCTTAATGTTGCAACATACAGATTTGATAATATGTAATGGATTGTGAAATAATTATCACAGTAAGATTAGTTAACATAATGATCATCTCAGAACTATAATTTTGTTGTATTTTCATGGTGAGAACATTTAAAATACACTCTTTATCAACTTCAATTATACAATATGGTATTAACCACACTCAGCATGTTCTCCATTGCAGTCCTGAAATCACCTATAACTGCAAGTTTATACCCTTTATCCACCATCATCCATTTTCCCTCCTGCCAAACTTCTCACCCCTGATAACCAACAATATAGTCTCCGTTTTTTTTTTTTGTAGCTTCAACACATAGTGAGATTATATAGTGTTTCTGTTTCTCTTATTTCACTGAAAAAAATCACCTAAAGTTTCATTCATGTAGTTGTAAATGACCAAATTTCCTTCATTTTTATGACTCTGTAATACTCCATTATATGAATATACTACATTTTCTTTATCCATTCATCTGCCATTTGACATGTAGGTTATTATGTGACTTGGCTATTATAATTAATGTTCCAGGGAACATGTAATTGCAGATATTTCTACAAGATAATTACATTTCTTTGAGATATATATGAAGAAGTGGAATTGCTGGGTTATATGGTATTCTGTTTTTAAATTTTTGGGGAGCCTCCTTTTTGCTTTCCATAGTTGCTGTACCAGTTTATACTCCCACCAACAGTGCTTTTCTCCATATCCTTACTAACATATCTAATGATGATATTCATTTTAACAGGTGTGACTTGATATCTTATTGTGTTTATTTTTTAATTTTTTAAAGATTTATTTATGCATACAAGAACTGGTATGTATGCCAGAGGTGTAGGGGGGGTGAGAGGATTCACCAGAAACAGAGTGGGGAGAACAGGTGGATCTACTGAAATACACTGCTGAGGGGAGCAGCAGGTGAGACAGGAGAGGTCTGCTGCACCATGTGGGTCAGCTCCCTGACTGTAGATCGAACTCGTGCTGCAGTTGCTGTCATTAGCTTCATAGTGCTGATACTTAATCCCTTGCACCACCAGGGAGTCCCCTTGTTGTGGTTTTGATTGGCATTTTCTGAAGATTAGTAAAGTAAGCATCTTTTCATCTACTGTTTAGTCATTAGAATAGCTTTGAAAAAATGTCTATTTACTTTCTTTCCTATTTTTAATTGGATTGTTTTTTGCTATTGAGATGTATGTGTTTCTAATATATTTTGAATAATAACACCTTAACATGTGGTTTGCAAAAATTTTATCTTGTATTTGTTGCCACTTAGTTTGTTTATGGTTTATTATGTTGTAGAGCTTTTCTATTTGAGTAGATTACTACTTTTTTTTTGTTCTCAAGATTTATTTTGTGTATCATACTCCTCATGACCAAGACCACTGTTAAGGAATTTTTTTCTCCTAAATTTGCTTCTAAAAGTTTTATGATTTACGTATCTTATACTTAAGTCTTTAATCCATTTTGAGTTAATTTTTATGAATGGTATAAACTGGGGGTCCAATATTATTATTTTGCTGGTGAGAATATTTTTCACATTTATTGAAGAAAATACCTTTTTTTTAAAAGATTTATTTATTTATACTATTGAAGAAAATATCATTTTATCCATGGATAGATAGTCTGGTCTCCTATGTCAAATTTGACTAATAGGCTTATTTCTGGACTCTCAGTTCTTTTTATAGATATATAGTGTCTGCTTTTATGCAAATAGTATTTCCTTTATTATAATTTTAAATTTAGTTTGAAAGCAAGAAATGTGATGTTTTTAGCTTTTTTTAATTCTTTCTTGGGTTTTCGTTGGCTGTAAGGAATCTTTTTTGTGTTTCCATACAAACTTTGTTGATTGTTTTATTACAATATAGGAAATTAAGTAGAAGTCTTAAGAACTAATTTGAATGCATAAGTTGCTTTAGTTTGTATTGAAATTTTAACTGTTGTTTCTTTAAATCCATTATTTGTTTGCTTCAGTTTCTTTTGTCAGTGCTTTTAGTTTTCAATGACTAGATCTTTTACCTCCTTTATTAAATTTATTTGTATGTTTTTTATTGTTTCTGATGCTATTGTAAATGAGAGTGTATGTCTTTTTCAGATTAGTTACTGTTGTATATAAGTGAAAATTATTTTTGCATGTTATTCTTGTCTTGGTTACTTTGCAATTTTTGATTTATATATTTTTTAAATTTATATTTTAAGTTTTGGGGGATTACATTTTTGCCTGTCCATGTGTCCCACTTACCATCCAATCAAACCACCCATACCAATACCCTATCTCTTCCCTCCCCCATCACTCCTCCCTTCTATTTGTTCCCTCTGATAACCATTACACTTTTTCACTGAGTTCAAGATTTATTCCTACTATATTTTGCCCGTGTATGTATTTTTGTTGCTTATATTTCATAGATGAGTGAAACTACCTGATATTGGTCTTTTGGTCTTTGATTTATAATTACTTAACAAGATCACCTCAGGGTTTATCCATTTTGTTCCAAATATCATATTTCATCCCTTTCGTGGTTGTGTAATATTCCATTGGGTATCCATTCCACAGTTTCTTTATCCTTCCTCTGTTGAAGGGAACTTAGTTTGGTTCCATGTCTTGGCAATTATTGTCAGTGATGTTATGTACGTAGGTGTAGATAAATCTTGTCATATAAGAGTTTTCATGTTATTTGGACAAATACCTACTAGAAGTATTGTTAGACCGCTTGGTCTAACAGAATTTTATTTTCTCAAATCTCCTTATCATTTTCACAGGGTCTGCAATAGCTTATATTCCCACCAACATTGGTAATTGTATTCTTTTTTATGTAGGCCATTCACACAGGGACAAAATGGTACCCCGATTTTTTTATTATTACATATTTTTTTTACATTGGTGTTCATTTTCCTCTCAGGTGTAGTCCCTGTAAATTAACAACATCATCTCTTGTGCTTTTCCTGCCCCTGTTTTGATCCTTCTCCCTCACCCTTTCCAGTTGAATGTCTCCAATTTATAGTTTGCCTGCTAGTTTTGTCTTTTTTTTGTGTGTGCTCTCTTGTTTGGTTTCCCTGTGTTCCACTTACAGGTGAAACCATCCAATATTTTTTTCCTTTCCTTCTGATTAATTTCACTGAGCATAATCCCTTCCAGTTCTATCCATGTTGCAGCAAATGGCAGGAGTTTATCTTTTTGATAGCTGAACAGTATTCCATTATGTGTATATATTACATCTTCCTGATCCAGTCACCTGTTTGTGGAGTTTTAGGTTGTTTCCATATCTTAGCTATTGTAAATAGTGCTGTGATAAACATAGTGCAGTTTTCTTTTTAAATTGTTTTTGTGACCTTTGGGTAGATTCTGAGGAGTGGAATTTCTGGGTCATATGGTAGCTCCATTTTCAGTAGCTTGAGGGTCTTCCATACAGCTTTCCATAGTGGTTGGACCAGCTTGCATTCCTACTAGCAGTGTAAGAGCGTTCAGTTTATTCCACATCCTCACCAGCACTTGTTGCCAGGTGTTTTTAAATATGTGCCTTTCTCACTGGTGTGAGGTGGGAACTCACTGTGGTTTTGTTTTGCATTTCCTTGTTTCTAAGTGATGTTGAATATTTTTTCATATACTTCTTGGCCATTTGCATTTCTTCTTTGGTGAAATGTCTTTTAGCTCTTCTGCCCATATTTGTTTGTTTTTTTTTAATATATATTTTTATTGTTATTTATGTCTTTTACATTTTGTATTCCCCTTGGGTAGCCCACCGCCAGTTCACCCGTGATCCATCTCCATGGTCCCTTGTGTTCTTTTCTATTCCATTTTGTGCGCTTTTCCTTCCCTCCCTCTGCCTCCACCCCCCCCCCCCAAATGTCTCTCTCCTATTTGGTTTCCTTATAGTCCTGTTATAAGTGAAACCATTCGATATTTTTCTCTTTCTTTTGGCTTATTTCACTGAGTATGATCCCCCCTAATTCCATCCATGTTGCTGCAAAATTGCATGTGTTTATCTTCTTTGAATGCTGAATAGTATTCCATTGTACCACATCTTCTTGATCCAGTCATCTATTTTTGGACATCTAGGTTGCTTCCATACCTTTGCTATTGTGAACAGTGCCGCAATGAATATACGGGTGCATGTATCCTTTCGGATTAGTGTTTTGTATCCTTTGGGTAAATTCCCAAAAGTGGGAATGCTGGGTCGTATGGAAGCTCCATGTTTAGCAGTCTGAGGAATCGCCATACAGCTTTCCATAGTGGTTGGACCAGTTCACATTCCCACCAGCAGTGTAGAAGAGTTCCTTTTTCTCCACATCCTTTCCAGCATTTGTTGTTGCTTATATTTTTAATGTGTGCCATCCTCACAGGTGTGAGGTGGTATCTCATAGTGGTTTTGATTTGCATTTCCTTGATTATAAGTGATGTTGAGCATTTTTTCATGTATCTGTTGGCCATTTGCTTTTCTTCTTTGGAGAAGTGCCTTTTGAGCTCTTCTGCCCATTTTTTGATTGGGTTATTGGCTTTTTTGTTGTTGAGT
>PVIJ01013156.1:0-24894 GCA_004024925.1 Scalopus aquaticus | reverse complement strand
ATCAGTCCTTTATATACAAAATCTTCTGCCCATATTTGAGTGGACTGTTTGCTTTGTTTTTGTTAAGTCCTTTGAGCTCTTTGTAGGTCTTTGATATTAGGCCCTTATCTGTTGTATGGTGTGCAGATATTTTCTCCCAGTCAGTAGGGTGTTTGTTTGTTTTGGTTATTGTCTCCTTTGCTGTACAGAAGTTTTCTAGTTTGATGTAATCCCAGCTGTTTATCTTTTCCTTCAGTTTCTTAGCTTGTGGAGATGAGTCCTCAAAGATGTTTCTGAGGTGTATGTCATGGAGTGTTTTACATATGTTTTCTTGTATATATTTTATGGTTGCAGGGCTTATATTCATGTCACTTATCCATTTTGAGTTGATTTTTGTGCTTGGTGGGAGTTAGTAATAGTAGTATGATTTTGTTCTTTTGCATGTGGTGGTTCAGTTTTCCCGGTACCATTTATTGAACAGGCTCACCTGTTCATTACATTTTATTTGCTCCTTAGTCAGAGAGTGGATGCCTATTTATGTGTGGCTTTTATTCCTGAATTTTCAATTCCGTTCCATTGGTCTGTGTAACTGTTTTTGTTCCAGAACCATATTGCTTTATTATTATGTCTTTATAGTATAGTTTGGAGTCTGGGAGTATGATGCCTTCATTTTCCTTCTTTTTAGTCAGGAGAGCTTTGGCTATTTGAGGTCCTTTATGATTCCATATGAGTTTTAGCAATATGTGTTCTATTTCTTTGAATAATGCCATTGAGATTTTTACTGAAATTGCAATGAATCTGTAAATTGCTTTGGTAGGATGGCCATTTTTATCATGTTCTTCCAATCCATGAGCAGTGGATATCTTTCCATATCTTTGTGTATGCTTCTATTCCTTGTCACAGTGTTTTATAATTTTCTTTGTATAGATTTTTCACAATTTTCGGTTTATTCTGAAGTTTTTAATTTTTTTTTGTAAATGGGATCGATTTTTTTTAATTTCTTTTTCAGACTGATCATTTGCATATAGAATCAACACACAGAAATCTCTTGATTTCTTCTTCTGCATCTGACTTTGCATTTGTATATAGGAAGACTACTGATTTCTCTTTGTTGATTTTGTATCCTGCTACTTTGCTAAACTGGTTTATTATTTTAATTAGTTTTCCTATTGAGTTTTTAGGGCCCTCATCATAAACAGATATTTAACTTTGTCAGATGTTTTCTCAGCATCTATTGATATGATCATATCATTTTTATTTTTCATTTTTTGTTGTGTTGAATTACATTAATTGATTTTCAGATGTTGAACCATCCTTGTGCCCTGTAATGAATCCCACTTGGTCAAAATATATTATCTTCATGATGCATTGTTGGATTCCGTTTGCTAGGATTTGGTAATGTTCTTTCTTTGTCAATTTTTTGGAAGAGTTTTTGTTTTATAGACACTATTTCATCTTTGAAGGTTTGGTAGAACTCATTTGTGAATCCATCTGGTCCTTGGCTTTTGTTTTGGGGAAGGGTTTTGATTACTGGTTCAGTTTCATTGCTTGTAATTGGTTTAAGTTTTCTACTTCTTCTTTATCCAGCTTGATGATTGTAAAGTTCTAGGAAATGACCCATCTCTTACAGATTGTTGAACTTGTTTGCATATAACTGTTCATAGTAATTTCTATTCTCTGGATTTCTGCTGTGTCTTTTGTCACTTTTTCACTTTCATTTATGGTACTATTTATTTATATTTTCTCCTGTGTATTCTTTGTGAGCCTGGCTAGAGGTTTGTCTGTTTTATTTTTCGAAGAACCAAATTTTGGTTTCATTGATCATTTTTTTTATTCTTTCTTTTTTTTTTAAGATTTATTTATTTATATATACAAGCTGGGGTACAGGCCAGAGGCATGGGGCGGCGAGAGGGTTCACCAGAAACAGAGTGGGGAGCAGAACAGGCAGATCAGAAATACACTGCTTAGGGGAGCAACGGGCAAGGCAGGAGAGGTCTGCCTCGCCATGTGGGAATCTCCCCAGCCAGAATTCGAACTTGTGCCACAGCTGCTGACAGCTCCACAGCGCAGTGTTTAACCTGTTGTGCCACCAGGGAGGCTCTCCTTTAATTTCTTAATTTTAAGAATTCATTGTCATTGCTCAGTACATCGATTGTATTATTTTCCCTTTCTGTGTTTTCTCTTAACTTTGGTTTCATTATGGCATTCTGAATTCTTTGTATGTCAGGCAGAGATATTGTTCGGTGTCCATATTATTGAGTTCTGGAGGTTGACTTTTCTTTCTGTGGTGTATTGTTCCCAGCAGGGCCTGCTTGATGGCTTGTATTTTTCTTTCTTCCCATTTTTTTGCCTTAGGCTTTGCTCTATTTGTAGTGCCTCTGTATCACTGGTGCTGGTGGGCATGACTTCTGAGTTCTCTTGCTGAGGTACAGCTTTATCTGCCTAGTGCCTGGGCTGTGGTTGCTTTTGAGTTGAGGTAGGGGTGGAGGCTCTCTGGCAGCTTTCCTTCAGCTCTTTCAGCTGAAGGCTACTGAAGACAGGTGGGACTTCTATTCATTCTCCCAGATTTGGGAACCGGGGTGTCTTGCAGTTCCCACTTGGGTGCGCATGTGCCAGGGGGTTGATGTCAGCAGTGACTCTTCCAGTCTTCCCTACTGGGTGTCAGGGACTACTGGGGGCAGATGGGGCTTAAGGGTATGGGCTTTCTGTAGTTGCCACCAGGACACACTTATATTGTGGCAGATGTTGTTGTGAGCTGTGATTTGCCCCAGGGACCCTGCTTTTCTAGCCCCCACTACATAGGATGGGATCCAATGCCTCAGACTGGGGTAATCAAGAGTCTCTTGTGGAGTGCTCCACCACCAGGCACAAGCTGAGGCCCAGTCCACAGGGAGATGCCTGCGGCTGAGTTGGATGTACTTATGCTTTGAACTGCTAGGTCCCACTAGGTTGTGGTTTTTGAACACACAAGGAAGGATAGAAAATAAAGAGACAAAGAAGAAATAAGAAAAAAAGAAAAATGACAAGGAAATAAAAAGATAAAAAAGGTGAGAGGAGAAAAGAAAGAGGTGAGAGAGAAGGACAATGAGGAGGAAGAGGAAGGAAAGGGAAAAAAATAATGATAAAGGGGATAAAAAGAAAAATAGAAAAAAACCCAAAAACAGGAAAAAAGGAACAAAAGAAAACAAAAGAACTAGAACAATTTTTAGTTCAGGTTTTCACATCTCCTGGAGTGCAGGCGGCAGGCGTTGGAATCACAGTTTCTCAGCTGTGTCCATAAGTCTCTGATGATCTCCATTGCTGCTGGGAGGATAGGTGGCTCTGCACTCTGTCTGGGCACCTCTGGTAGCTGGGCTCCTGTGTTTCCTTCAACCAAATGGATTGGGCTATCGAGAGGCCCCTGATACAGGGCCTGACACTGTGAGGCTCCAGCTGTTGCCCTGTCCTTTGTGGGTGCAGCTGGCCAAGTGATATGCACTTCCTGGTGTTTCTGTGGGCTGCTCTGTGTCCCCAGTGCAGGGTAAGGCAAACTCAAGGTTCCAGTTGAAGGTGTGGGTTTCTTTTTAATTGTGACTGGGTTCAGTGCTCAACAGACACTGGTGACTGGTGTTTTTGTCCTGATCACCAGGTGGCACCAGAGGACTGAGTGAGATGCTCCTGCTAGCTGGGGTTTACGCCTGAGTTTGGTCCAGGCTGGTCTTGGGGATGGGGGAGAAATGGGATGGCGCTTGTGGAGATGGTGGTGTTACAGGGCAGGGAGAGGGGCAGCCCCGAAACCCCAAACTTGCCCTGTTCTAAATGGGTTCTGCCCTCTGCCGCATCAATACAAAACATGTAGGACCTTTTGTGGAAAGAAACTTTAATACAACTAGAAAGGACAGAGAAGACAAAGAATATATTTTCTAAGTCAAACACCCATTGTTATCCAACTCCTCGTGGGTAAAAGTCCACCCAAACAGGATTGGCCCAAAGCAAATCTCTAAAGCCTGCCACAAGTCTAGAACAGCTTTTGGTAGGGACCCACACATAAGGGTTAGAAACAGCCAGACAATTCTGGGAGGAACCAAAATACCTTTCGGCAGGGACCCATCCAAAAGGGTCAGAGACAGACAATTCTGAGAGGAACAGAACAAAATCAAAACCAAAATCAACATAGCCATCGTTAACTTCCCCGTGGGTCTCTCACCCACATATCTTTCAGTCAGTCCAGGCCAGTGCAGCTTCTTTTCAAGTCTCTGCTTCTTGGGCCTCTTTTGGCTCCATCCTTCTTCCATCTCATCCTGTCTTCTGTCTGTGTGTTGTGTCTCCTCTGTGTGTGTGTCCTGTGTGTGTGTCTCTGTGTGTGTGTTCTCTGTGTCTCTTCTCAAGCTTCTTATATCCTGCTCAGTTCCACCCTACCTTGGGTGGGACAGGGAACCTGGGACACACCCTTTGTCCTGGGGACCACCCTGTTACAGTGGCAGTCACCGAGGCTTTGGTTGCCCACCTGTGGGTATCTGCGGATTCCAATTGTGGCAGGGTGGGGTGCTGTGGGTTCCATGCTGGACTGCAGTATGGCTTGTATTATGCAGACCAGTTTAGTGGGCAGGGCGTCCTGTATCAACCTGGAGCCTGGGATCTTGATTTCTTCTTTGCCTGTGACCCCTTATTGCTCTTCAGAGTCCTGGAGAATCGCCAGTGCCCAAAGCGTCTGGTCCCACTAAGAGTTCGTTATTAGTCCCTTTTTTAAGTTGTTTTTTTGTGAGAGAAATTGATCCCAGAATCCTTATACCACCATGTTGATGATGTCATCCCCATGTTTTGATTTGAGTGTTTTTTTTCCAAGCCTTTATAGTTTCATTTATAATAGTAATTAAGTCCTTCACCTGTTAGCTCAGCTAGGGGCTCTGGAATGGTTTGCTAAAAGTGTCTTTGGGTAGATAAGGCTTCTATCCATGTGTCTATTTGGAAGAACCATTGATGTCAGGGAAGGTGTTGCTTACTTGCCACCCCTGTGGTGTGCATATGCTGGTTGAACTTCATGTTCAAGTGGGGATGCTGGGTAATTCCCTAATCACATAGGGCCAGTGGCATTGCTCTGAGGACAGGAGGAATTACACTGGTCAACAAATTTTTACAAAAGTCATGTACTGAAATAAGTCATTTCCTATCAATTTATATGTGCTCAACGGGATATGACAGTCAAATTCTAAATTTGGCTCAAGTTTTTTTTTTTTTTGTAATCTGCAATAAATTGATGTTTACATCATGAAATATATGCCAATAGTAATAGGCCTACGATTAATACCTGTTAAAATTCAAGTCATAGACTACTTAGATTTCTTCACGTGTCTCTTATACAGCTGTACAGGAGCATCTCTGGGGAGTGTCCAGCAGTAGTCAGCCAGCATCGTAGTGGACCATGTTCCCTGATATCTTTGTTTTATTGATGCGATATCTTGATGAAAATGTTTGCCACATCCATCACTAACCGTCCCACAGTTTTCAGGGAAGAAATGCAGATGGGAATGAAGGAAGTGGATCTTTAGAGACATACTGATTACAGCCAAGTTTCTGATACTGCATCAGCATGTCTTCTACTAGCTCCTTGTAGTTTTCTGCCCTAACATTCCCAAGAAAGTTTGTAGACACTAGGCAAAAAGCATTCCATGCTTGTTTCACATCACCTGCAGCAAGTTGTTGACCCCCTCATCTTTGAAGAGCTCTCGAACCTGAGGACCCATGAAAACTCCCTCTTTAATCTTTGCTTCGCTGAGTCTAGGAAGTTTTTCATGCAGGTATCGGAAAGCTGGCGAGGTCCGGTCCATGGATTTCATGAAATTCTTCATCAACCTAGTTTGATGTGAAGGGGTGGTAGCAGGATTTTGTGAGTCTTGACCAGAGTTGGGTGCTTGATATTCTTCTTTCCAAACTGCTACCTTTTGTCTGAGAGTCCATTCCTTCCACAAGTAGTGCAATTCACTTGCTCGGCTATCCCACTCACATAAGAAACACATGTATTTTGTGTATCTCTGCTGCAGTTCCATTAAAAAGGCAGCTAGCTTCAAATCACCACAGACGTGCCAGCTGTACTTGTTATACTCAATGGAATTCAATGGAATTCAGTAGCTTCTTTAAGTTATCGTATGTCTCTTTCAAGTGGACAGCAGCACTACTGGAATAGATGGAAGATGGTTTCCATTGTGCAAAAGCACAGTCTTAAGACTCAGTTTCAACGAATCTAGAAATAGTCTCCATTCTTGTGGGTCATGAGTGATTTCTAAAGCATTCATGAGGCCCTCAATATCGGAACAGAACACCGGAGTACTTTCCTTTCTGAAGAAAGGCTCCAACTGCTGGTAGCACTTTCAATATAAAGTAATTGTGACATCATCTTCCAGAAGATTCCATTGTTAGAGTCTTGATCCTAGCAATTCTGCCTTGTTCTTGGATAAGTCCAAATCATGGACCAGATCATTTAGTTCTTCCTGTGTTAGTCTGTGTGGGGTTGATGATGCACCACAGTGAAAATCTGGATCACTGCATGCTGATGGAACAGGAGGAGAACAGGTCGGCTCACCCTTGTCCTCATCAGATGAATCAAGAGAATCTTCTGCTGGAAGTTCTGGAATAGGAAGTGCCTCACCATGTGGAACCGGTCTCAATGCAGACAGAATGTTTGGGTAGACTATTCTTGACTTCTTTTGCTTTGTTATTCTGTCAGAAAGAGGAGGAACCAAGCAGAAGTAAGTCTTTTATGTGGTTGCTTTGCGCTCTTCACACCATGGAGACTGCAAACGGCATTGATGGTCTTTTGCCTTTAACCTCTGTGAAAGCTGTGTTGTACATGTAGACAGCATATATGTGGGGCCAAGGCTTGTCTTGGTCTCCAACCTGGCATCCGAAGTAAATGTGATAAGCCTTCTTCACTTGATGTGATACTTTTCTTCGGGTTGGCAAATGTCGCTTCCCCACAAATAGAGTAGAAATTGTCCACACTATTAATGCACTCTCGAGGCATTACTGTTCTGTATTGTGCCTAAATGGATAAAATAATAACAGTTCTATGGAACAGTAGTTTAAACTGTCTCACACAAAGTATGAAATCTTTTCAGTGCTCAACCTTTCCGACAGGGCTTTCTGTAGTGCACTGCTGATGTCAGCTTACTTCATCAGCCACCTGGCAA
Organism: Scalopus aquaticus; assembly: GCA_004024925.1. Taxonomy (NCBI): domain Eukaryota; kingdom Metazoa; phylum Chordata; class Mammalia; order Eulipotyphla; family Talpidae; genus Scalopus; species Scalopus aquaticus. Next base: position 17,749 of record PVIJ01013156.1, on the reverse strand, counting down.
TAGTATTGCATTGTGTCAGAAAATGATGCAATCAACTCTGGATGATGAGTTTGTGATGGTGTTATACAATGTGATTCAATATTACATCATTCTAGGCTGATTTAGGATGTTGTTGTAGTCCTACTGAATAAACTTACATGGTGATACATATCAAATGAATTATAATCTTCAAAACGAGAGGTAATAAAAAATTTTCAGGGTTATATTCATGTTCAGCACACCAAGATACTACAGATTAGGGCCTTTTTAAGTCAGTAACAGTATCCGTGCTGATCAGTGTTATCAGCTAAACTCTATACTCAACTCTGCCAGGGTTAAGTTTGTATACTGTCCTCTGAGTGTTGCCACTGGCTAAACTTTATTGCATAGGACTGTCTTCTGGCCTCTGCCTCTTTTTAAATTGGGTTGTCATTTTTTTGTGAGCTGTAGGAATTCTTCAGATATTTTGAATATTAGGCCCTTATTACATGTATAGTATACAAAATATCTTCTTACATATTTGTAGGTTGTCTTTGCACTTTATTAATGATTTTTATATATTATTAATACTAGCCCCTTACAGGATATATTTCTTTTTTTATATAAATATATATTTTTATTGTTATTTATGTCTTTTACATTTTGTCTTTTACATTTTGTATTCCCCTTGGGTAGCCCACCACCAATTCACCCGTGGATGTATTTCTACTGTTGATTATCTTTTTACTAGCATTTATTTATAGTGAAAATAGACCTTCTGTTTTGCAGATTGTCTTTGTTCTTTCTTTTTTTTTTTTTTACATACAAGTTGGGGTACAGGCCAGAGGCGTGGGGCGGCGAGAGGGTTCACCAGAGACAGAGTGGGGAGCAGAACAGGCAGATCAGAAGTACACTGCTGAGGGGAGCAGCGGGCAAGGCAGGAGAGGTCTGCCGCACCATGTGGGATTCTCCCCAGCCGGGCGTCGAACTAGCGTTGCCGCTGCCGACAGCTCCACAGCACAGCGCTTAACCGCTGCGCCACTGGGGAGAAGCCCTTTGTTCTTTCTTAATTGCTTATGTGTGTGTGTGATGTAGACTAGAACTTTATTAGATGTATGGTATATAAATATTTTCTTCTCTTTTGCAGGTTGGATTTGCACTTTCTTAAAAGTGTCCATTGATGTACAATTTCATTTTATGTTTTTTTTAAGAGTTACTTATTTATGCATACGAGAACTGGGGTATAGGCTAGAGGTATGAGGGGTGAGAGGATTCATCAGTGACACAGTGGGTAGCAGAACAGGTGGATCTACTGAAATACACTGCTGAGGGGAACAGTGGGCTAGATAGGAGAGGTCTGCTATGCCATGTGGGTGAGCTCCCTGGTGGGGGATCAGACTCATATGGCTGCCCATATTGGTAGTGGTGGCTGCCCATATTGGTAGTGCTGAGACATTAACCCCTGTACCACCAGGGAGAACCTGATTTTAGTTTTGATGAAGTACAATATATGTTTTTCCTCTTTGGCTTATGCTTTTCGTGTTCAATCTAATAATCAATTACTAAATCAGATCTAAAGATTTACCCCTTTTTTCTTCCAAGAATTGTGAAGTTTTAGCTCTATGTTTAATCTAACACTCATTCTGAGTTAAGTATCATATACTCTGAGATATATGAACACAAGTTATATTTCCACTTATATAGAGCTTTATCTTAGTCTGTTGTGCTGCTGTAACAAAATACTACAGAATGAATAGTACCAAATAGCTTATAAACTACAAATTTATTTTTCCCATTTCTGAAAGCTGTAATTCTGAGGTTAGGTTTCCAGCATGTTTGGTGATGATTCTTTTCAGGGTTACAGACTTACTTTATATGCTAAAATATTGAAAGGTGTTAGGGATCTCTGTAGAGGCTGTTCTATAAGAACACTAATCCCTTTCATAAATACTCCCCTTTCATGTCATAAATCTTGATGACCTCATCTGCTAATACCATTAAATTGAGCATTAGGAATTCATCATATGAATTTGGAGGGGACACAAAATTCAGACCATAGTGAATTATGTTTTTCAGTAGTGCTTTGTACTTTTTACTGTGTTGTATATCTTGATAAATCTATTACTAGGCGTTTTATTCTTTTTAATGTTGTTGTAAGTGGAATTGTTTTAATTTCTTTCTCATATTATGCATTATTAACATCTATAAATTGATTTTTGCATGTATCCTGCTGTCCTGCATCTTGACTGAAATACTTTGTTAGTCCTAACATTGTTGATTTTGACGCTTCCTTGGAATTTTTAGTATTTTCGATACTGAAAATCATATAATCGTCAGGTAACAATAATTTTATTTACTCCATTCCAATTTTCATAACTTTTATCTCTTTCCTTGCCAAATTGCTCTTGCTAAGAACAAGAGGACACTAAACAATGTAATGTGACAAATGTGTACATCCCTCACTTGTTCTTGATCGTAGTTGGAAAGCTTAAGCCTTTCACTGTTGTCACTTTTTTTTTTAAAGATTTATTTATTTATGCGTACAAGCTGGGGTACAGGCCAGAGGTGTGAGGTGGTGAGAGGGTCCACCAGAGACAGAGTGGGGAGCAGAAAAGGTAGATCGATGGAAATACACTGCTGAGAGGAGCAGCGGGTAAGGCAGGAGAGGTCTGCCATGCCGTATGAGAATCTCCCTGGCTGGGCATTGAACTCGCGTCACTACTGCCAACAGCTCCACAGCGCAGTTCCCAATCGCTGCGCCACCAGGAAGGCCCGAGTGTCACTTTTTTTAAGGTTTTTTTCTTTTATTGAAAGTTCTTTATAAAGTTCGGTAATTTCCTTTTCCTTTAAATTCTTAGTTTATTGAGTATTTTTTTCATGTAGTTTTGGATTGTGTGAAGTGTATCAAATAAAAATGATCATGTATTTTTTTTTAAAGTTTATTTTTTTGCATACAACCTGGGGTGCAGGCCAGAAGTGTGGGGCGGTGAGAGGGTTCACCAGAGACAGTGTGGGGAGCAGAACAGGCAGATGGACCAAAATAAACTGCTGAGGGGAGCAGCGGGCAAGCCTGGAGAGGTCTGCCCTGCCATGTGGGAAGCTCCAGGGCATTGAACTGAGTCTGCAGCTGACAGCTTCTCAGTGCTGCGCTTAACCCTTTGTGCCACCAGGGAGGCCCTGATCATTAATTTTTTTTACACTTCTGTGAATTCAATGTATTATAATTTTGAGTTATATTTAGTGATGTAAATTCCTCTGGTATCTACTGGAATTGGTTTGTTATATATCACTGAGAATATTTGCATCCATAATGAATGTTGACCCAGAGTTTCCTTTTCTTGTAATATCGTTTACTGACTTTGGTAGCAATGTGAAATTGGCCTTAATAAAATGAGTTAGGAAGTGCCCTTTCCTCATCTATTCTTTTAGAAGACTTTGAGAAGAATTTCTTTAAATTATTTTTTAAGTCTTAGGTACAGTTCACTACTGAGACCAGTGAGTCCTGGACTTTTCTTTATTGGAATGTTACTGATTTTTTCTTCTAATTTTTTTATTGGAATAATGTTGAATTATGACATTAGAAAGTTTCAGGATGTATCACTATAAATCAGTGTTGATATACTCTATTTTATTAATTTATTTTTTAATTTATATCTTTTACATCATTCTATATTCACCATAAAATTCCCACCACCAGTTTACCCATGAACCATCACTATAGTCCCTTATGCTCTTCTCTCCCCTGTTTTGAGCCCTTTTCTTCCCCCTTCCTTACAGAATGTCTCTGACTTATGGTTGCCTGCTATTTTTTATTGTTATTTTTTTTCCTGATCCCTTATTTGGTTCCCCTGTATTATTGATTAATGATTTAATCTCTTTGTAATATATCATGTTTTGTTCTTTTTGATTCAGATTAATCATTCCAGCAATTCATCTGTTTCATCTAGATTGTATTTTTGTTATATAATTGTGCATATCATTCATTTATAATGTTTTTTATTTATGAAAGGTAATTTTTCCTGTTTTATTTTCTCATATTTCTCTTTATCTAGTAAATGTCAGCTTTGTTGATATTTTAAAGAACCAACTTTTATCTATCTTCCTTGGCTTTCTCTTCTTTTTTTTTTCTTTTGGTTTGCACTTAGCGTTGTACTCTGTGTTCCCTTCTTGCTGCTAGCTGTGTCCTTAATCTGCTTTTATTTTTCTAATTCCTTAACCTGTAAAGTTAAATAATTGATTTGATACCTTTTTTTGATTCTGGTTTTTATACTGATAAATTTCTCTTTGACTAGTGCTTTATTTTTAAAATTTGTATTTTATATTGAGGTATTGTTAGTTTACAACACTGTATATATTTAGGTTCACATCTTTTTTGATGTTTGTGACCACACCACTCCCACCAAAGCACCCTAATCTACAACCATTGTCCACTGGACACCCCACCTCTTACTTCCCTACCTCTTACCTTATCCTGTGGTAGTCTCAGTTCTGCAATCATATCTCTAGATAGTTTTACCTATCCTTTTTTTAAAATTTCTTTATCTTTCACATGTGAGTGAAATCATCCGGTATTTGTCATTCTGACTTATTTCACTTATTATAATCTTCTCTAGTTCTATCCATTTGTTACAAATGTTGCAAATGTCAAGATTAATTTTTTTTTATAATTGAGTAGTAGACCATTTTTTAAAAAAGATTTATTTATTTATACATAGAAGCTGGGGTACAGGCCAGAGGCGGGGGATGGCGAGAGGGTTCACCAGAGACAGAGTGGGGAGCAGAACAGGCAGATCGGAAACACACTGCTGAGGGGAGCAGCGGGCGAGGCAGGAGAGGTCTGCCGCGCCATGTGGGATTCTCCCTGGCTGGGTGTTGAACTGGCATGGCGCGCTGCTGACAGCTCCACAGTGCAGCACTCAATCACTGCGCCACCAGGGAAGCCGAATAGTAGACCATTGTATATATAGATACATCATCTTTATCCACTCAGCTGTTGTTGGCACTTAACTTGTTTCCTTACTTTGACTTAAATAGTTATGTAATGAACAGAGGAATGCACGTATTCCTTCAAATTAGTGCTTTTGTATTTATTATTTGGGTGGGAACTGAGGACAGTGATTGATGGATCATATGACATATCTATTTTATATTATTTTCCATAAAAACTGAACAAGTGTACATTTCTACCCACAGTGTATTGAAGGTGGTACCTTTTCCTCTATACCCCTGCCAACATTTATTGTTTATGGTTCTATTAATTCATGTTATTTTTATGAGTGTGAGTTGGTATATCTTTGTGGTTTTGATTTACATTTCCCTGGTGATAGTAATTATGATCATTTTTCTCATGTGCCTATTAGCCATCTATTATCTTTGGAGAAGTATCTATTGTCTTTTCTGCCCATTTTTTGATTGGATTATTTGTTTTCTTATTGTTGAGTTGTATGTATTCTTAATCAGTCGTGAATATTAGCTCTTTGTCAGATGTATGATATGCAAATATTTTCTCCCATTTTGTAGAGTGTCTTAGTTTTAATGATTCCTTTGCTGTGCAGATGGTTTTTAGTTTGCTATAGTCACATTTTTTAAATTTTTTGGTTTGTTCCTTCACTGTTGTCATTAAATGCCTAAAGTCACCACTGAAGTCAGTGTTATGTTCTGCCTATGTTTTCTATGCATTTATGGTTCTAGGTCTTATATCTGAGTCTTTGTGTTTTAAGTTAATTTTTGTATATGGTATAAGTTAGTGATTTAATATCGTTCTTTTGCATGTGACTGCCTAGTTTTCCTAGCACCGTTTGTTGAAGTTTCTTTCCTGTCTCCATTGTACATTCTTGGCTTCTTTCTCAAAAATTAGCTATCCAGGGCCTCCCTGGTGGCGCATTGGGTTAAGCGCAGCGCTGTGGAGCTGTTGGGCACTGAGGCATGAGTTTGATGCCGGGGGAGATTCCCCATGGCGCAGCAGACCTCTCCTGCCTCGCCCATTGCTCCCCTCAGCAGTGTATTTCAGTTGATCTGCCTGTTCTGCTCCCCAGTCTGTCTCTGGTGAACCTTCTCACTGCTCCACACCCCTGGCCTGCACCCCAGCTTGTATGCAAAAATAAAATAAATCTTTAAAAAAAAATTAGCTGTCAAATTCTATTTCATTAATCTCTTTGTCTATTATTATTTGAATCCCATGCTATTTTGATTATCACAGCTTGAAGTATGAGACACTGGTTTCATTTGCCAAGTTTGTTTTTTCTATTGGAGGTCTTTTGTTGTGGTTTCATATAAATGTAATATTTGTTTCATTACTTTGAATAATTCCATTGAAACTTTGATAGGGATTGCATTGAATCTTCATATTTCTTTGAATGAGATGACCATTTTAATAATGTTAATTCTTCCAAAACATGATCAAAGAATATCTTTACATTACTTTATGTAATACTTTCTTTTAAAAATGTCTATAGTTTTTTTTTGTTTTTTTTTTTTGTAGAGGTATGTTATATCCTGTTAAATTTATTCCTAGGTATTTAATTCTTTTGATTTGATTTTCAATGATACTGTTTTTCTCTTGATTTTTTATCTCATTGTTTTTGTATAGGAGTGCAGCAGATTTTGTCTATTAATTTGTAGTCTAATACTTCACTGTATTCTCAATTTTTAGTGGCATCTTACAGTTTTCTATGTTTATTATCTTATTGTCTGATAGTATAGTTTTACTTTTCCAGTTGGAATTCCTTTTGTATCTTTCTCTTGACTAATTCCTCTAATTAGGACTTGTACTATTGTGTTGAATTGTGGAAATGTGAGTGGACATATCCTTGTTCTTATATACAATCTTATATGAAAAGCTTTTCAGTTTTCACCATTGAATATATATTCCTTGCTGTGAGTTTATAGTATATGACTTTTATTATGCTGAGTTATCTTCTCAACTTTTAAGAATACTTATCATAAACACATGTTGAATTTTGATTTCTCCCATCTGTTGGTGGTATAATACGATATTTTTGTTTTCTTCTGTGTTGATACGGTGATTTACTTTGGTTGATTTGTACATATTGTGTGATCCTTGCATTCCTGGAATATATCTCTCCTGGGTTATATATGATTGTTTTAATGAATTGTTGAATTTGGTTTACTAAGATTTTATTGAGAATTTTTTGTTTTCATCAGGGGCTATTCATTTGGAGTTTTATTTTGCTGTTCTTCTCTGCTTTTGGCAAAAGCGTAATGGTGATCTCATAAAATGTACTTGGTTCCTCAATTTTCTGGAAGAATATGAAAATAGGTATCAATTCACTTTGAAGATTTGGTAGAATTTAGTAATAGAACTGTCTCGGACAGGCTTTTGTTTTTTGGGAGACTTTTGTTTCAATTTCTTATATTTGGTCTTCCAGGTGTTTTATTTCTTCTGTCAGTATAAGTACCAAAACACATAAGACATAGCAAAACCAGTACTAATAGGGAAGTATATACCAGTCAGTCCTAAATCAAGAAATAAGATCTCAAGTGAAACTAATCTTATACTTTACAAAACAAGGAAAATAAGAATATATGAAGCGAAAAGCCACTAGAGGAAAGTAAATAATAAAAATTAAAGTGAAGATAAATGAAATAAATCTATGTCCAGTATCTGTACTTCTTTGGGGTCAATTTTTGTTATTTTTTTCCTTTGAATGGTCCATTGCGCGCTCACTCTTTTTTTTTACGTGACTTGTAGTTTTGGGGGAAATTTTATATTTTGAATATTATAATGTAGTACTCTTGAAATCAGATTCTTTCACATATTTTGTATTTATTATTGCTATTTTCATGTTAGTTGTAATTGTTTAGTGTCTTTTTAAAGCTACTTTTGTGGAGTGTATTATTTGCTATGAAGTCTCTTTTTCCTTTGAATTGATATGATTTTATTTGATTGCATCTTTAAATGATATATTTACTTAATTTCCATTGATTTTGCATTTATTGGTTTATTGTAAATTTTCTACTGTTTTCCTGAATTCCAAAGAATTTTATTTTGATACTTTTGGTCTTTTTTTTTTTCAGCCATTCTGTAGTACAGCACGATTTGGAATTTTCTACTTTACCATTTTTACTGATTTCATTCTCTGTTTATTAATCCTGTAAAAAAAAATCTTAAAAAGAGGTAGAAATTAAGTAGTTTCATAAAGATGAGATTAGCCATCTTGCTTAAATAGAGAAGAAATATGAAGCAGATGTTAAAAAATAAAAAAAGATTTTTCAGATCCAGAGAACGAATCTAAAAAGTGTGACTGTCTTGTGGTTTGCCCAGGATTATGGGGAGGAATATACTGCCTATTGGCTTTTACTCCTTTTAGTACTGAGTTACAACTTAAAAAACATCCTAGATGTTATTTTCTTGTGTAATTAGTAATCACTATTTGTAATGGCTCTGAAAAAAGGATAATTTTTGTTGATTTTATATTATGACTTTCAGTAGTTTTGCTTTAGCTTAATAAATAATAGAACTTATTTTTTTTACAAATTTGTTTTACATTTTTGTAAGTATTCAAAGCCAAAAAAAAAAGTACATTGCTGTGACGATACAATTTCTTAATCATCTAATGATCCATGGGTAGTCCCTCTATCTGCTCTTCTCTGAATTAATTCATGATGATATTTTTGAAAGCTTTACTTTAGGTGAATATTTTAAATATTTGACTACACCTTACCAGAACTTTTTATCATTCCATTGTATGTTTTTTTTTCCCATTTGATACTGTTTTTTATTTTTATTTTTTTACTTAATTTATATCCTGTACAGGATATAAATTTTAACCCCCCATAGGTTTCCCAACACCAATTCACCCGTGAACCATCACCATAGTCCCTTGTGCTCTTTTCCCCTCCATTGTATGTTTTGATACACTTAGAGATTTTAATTTTCATGCATAGGCATTTTGGATAATCTCTCTTTTAAAAAAATATTTTAAAATGGGTGATAAAAAATATTTTCCCACATCTGCAGCCTAACTTGGAAGTTGGAACAGCTTCGGGTTGAGTTTTTGTGTATGATTTTATAAGATCACTGGAATGTATTTTATTGCTTTCCGTTTGATATTTTTAATGTCTTATAATAACAGCTCAGCTGTTATTATAACTGAAGTTTCATTAAATTTTTGGATTTGGAAAGGTATTAATGAAGGATATTGAAATAAAAATTTCACATTAGTCTGAGTGTTCTCTGCATTTATTATTACTTTTGTGGTAAATTGTATTATCTTCATATCAAGTCTTATACATCAAACATATTTTATATAACATGTTAGCCAAATATTGATAATATAGAGTGAGACCTTCTTCAAGAATATCATGTCCTGATGAAAATTTTGAGACTTTCTTCAAGAATATCATATCCTGATAAAAGTAAAATTTTCATCTAACAATTATACAGAGTCTATAAATAATAAAGAAGAAATACAAAGTTCTCTGTTGGTTGTATGAAATGGAAGCTGTTAATAAGGAGATGAGCAGTTAAGGAGGTCCATGAAAAGTTATTTGAAATTTAAAAGACTTTAATATAAAGTGGACAGCTTAAGGACATGTATATAGGCAGCAGTATTTGGAATCAGAAAAAAATTGACTAATGTGTAAGATATATATAGAGAGAAAGAATATAGGGAAAGTAAAATTGTCAAGATTTCTGTGGTTATTTAATAGATAGCTTTTATTGCTAGACTGACATTTTATGTTTTTAATCATAGTCTCACAGATGGAAGGAATGAGAATCGCAACCTCTTGTCTTACAGAGGAAAGAGTAAAAATCTCAAGCAGATATGAAATAAGATACTTGCTTTTACTAGTAATAGACCTAGGACTAGAAATTCATATTTCTCTACATATATTTTGCTGAACAAAGGGGGAGTAACTCAAGGTTTTAGATCTGTCATAATAATCAGATTGATGAAATAATTTAGAGATCAATTAATGGAAATCCCAGAAGTCATCTTTTTCTTATTCCCTGTGTCTTGGTGGTGCACTAGGAACTTCTCTTAGATTCCTATATGATCTTTCAAAATTCATTAGTAATTTCTACATTGCTGAATTCTGTAGTCACCTTTTAGTCCTCATCTAAATTAACTTTGAAAGCTTTATATCTCTTTCTCTGTAATTTACTTTTTTTCACCTGGTTTTAAAGCACTACCTTTGATATTTATCCTTCTTAGTTTCCTTTACTGATATGTCCTATTCTCTGCATTTTTATCCTTCCATACTTGCTCCCCTAAATTTTCCACCTTTATTCTTCTAGTCTAATTGCTGTGACTATTACTCTGGTTTCTAAGGCCAAAATCTTGGAGTCATCTTTAATTTTCATATACATAGTTACCAATATCTGAAGAAATCTTTGGTTTACCTTCAAAATGTTAGAAGTTTTCTAATTCTCACCCTCTCCTCTGCTATTATTCTGGTTCAAGCTACCAATATGTTTTGGTGAGATTACCACAAAGTTCCTAATTTTAAAATTTTCTCATTTAAACATGAAAATGCAATTTTAACATATTACATTCTATGTTAAATCAGTGGTCACTTGTTTTTTTACAGCTCTATAAATTTAATTGAACATAGGCATGTCTGGACTGGTCTCCACTAGTTGATTGTGTGTCATATTGTCGGTCTTGCTTTTCTTATTTGGCTATCTATGTTCTATGTATTTTCAATCTAGGAATATGTCTGAAATGGCAGGGAATGGAAAGTGGGAAGTTCTGCTTATTGTGATTAGAGAAATACATGAGGGCAAATGGAAACATATTAAGACCAGAATGCACAATTATCAATCATACTTTCACTTTCCTCCCTGGCCAGTGAATTGCAGGGTCACATGATTAATCCTAAAGTTATTTGATGATAATCTTTCCACATTGAAACATTATGGCAAGAATGTGGATGCATCGAAGTGTGGAATAAGGGCCAGTAATTAATCTGTCAAACTATTCTTCCATGTTATTCCACTTTTAAAAATCTTACAGTGGATTCTTTTTCACTTAGAATATGAAACAAACTGTAGTCTTACAGTGGTTTACACAATATACCTCATGTTACCAGGTTAATTCATCTCCTTTGCTTACTATGCTGTAGCCAAATTTTGTTTCTTACTGTCCTTCTAGCATGCCATACATGTTTCTGCCTTGGAGTCCTTATACTTTTAATCTCATGGGTAACTCTTAGAACACCTTCATTGTTTTTGCTTGAGTATCTTTGTTGTAACCCAATTAAAAATTGCAACCATCATCTCTCTCCAGGTCCCTTTTCCTGCTCTCTTTTCTTTCTGACCCAATAATTATCACTTTATCACACTGTATGTGTATGTATTGATTATTGCTTATTGTTGTTCTTTTTTCCTGCATTAGAATATAATTTATAAAAGGTAGGGATTTTGTCAGTTTTGATCACTTGCATATTCCAAATGACTTGAATAATTCCTGGTGCATATTATACTCCTGCTAATTATCTGCTAAATAAATAGGTAAATGCATACATACATGCATGAATTATTATTCATTACAATGCCTCCTACTATAGTTCATTCTCAGTCCTTTTCCAGTATTGTCATGATTTATACTTTATAGCAATTAAGAATTAATTTAGTCAAAAGACATACTCTGTTGTGTATGGGTCAGTATTGAATGAATGTACACACATTATATGAACATACAGTTATATAAGTTAAAATAATTCCATTTTAAAAAGATTTATGAGATGGATAGCCAAGCACTGTCAAGAAATTTAATTCTTAAGATCACTGTATAAGTGAGGTTTTCTTTTTTTATATTAAACAAATTCCATGCATAGAGGTTTAACTGAAAAAAAGTTACTTAATATTCTGAAAATTGCTTAATTTATTAAAGAGAAATGGTTAACAATTATGCTACTGTACTTTAGCCCTATAATAAAATATATTATATTTTCTTAGTTTCGTCTCTAGACAATGAAAAAGCATCCAAACCTTGTGCAGACCATAGTTGTGAATCTTCCAAAAGACTCTCTAAGGTATGTTAAATGAGGTTGAGGGGGGAAATAAAAACATGTCCATTATGTAAGTAAGTATCTGAACTATTTATAAAGCACATCAAACTCCCACATTTAAGGAATTCTACAAATAAAATTAAGCTTCATTTAAAAATTTTTAAGAATTTAATAGTTAATATTTTTATGAAATGCTTTGAAATTTGCATTTTGTAACAGCATATGAAGGAAGATGATTTTTCTACTTGGCCTTATTTGCTTTTGCTAATTTATAATTATTGGCCAGGTAGAATTTCCTCCATGTTACTTTTATCCATATTAATTAGTAAATTTGACCTGTAATATTTATTAGCTATTTTCATACTGCTCTACACCCAACATTCTATGTCTATTATTAGGAGAAAAGTTATGCTGGAACACCCAGCAAACAATTTACTTCTTTTCTTTCATTGTATTTAACATATTTTTCATGCTTAGGATGTTGAAGGTAATGTTTTCTCATCTCTAATCTTTTCTGACTATAAACACTTGGTTAAAAATAGTACCAAAGGTTTGAAATATAAAATAATTTACATCTAGTTGATTGTGAACATTTCCCTTGAAGTTACATAATAAGGTCACTATAATTCTTTTTGCCCAGTGAAAATAACATGAGATGATTTTTTAATAGTCGTATTTGCCAAGCCTCATAAAGTATAGATTAAGCCATCTATTCATATATTATCAGTCATTTCCATTAAACATATCTGTAAGGGTTGAATTTCATTCTTGGGATCAATACTTTTTATTTTTCTTTACTTTTCAAAGAGGACTGAGTTTTTAAGAGATCAATCTTATTTTTCTAACCTTATTTCTTTGTATATGTAAGTACTGTACTAATCATTATTTATAACTAACAAATCTTCTAACTTTCTACCAATCTTTAAACTTTCAAATAGCTGTAGATCCTTGGCTGATATAATTGCTTGGTGATTGAGTGGGAATTTGGATCAAACATAGGGATTAGGAGTAGAAGAATGAAATGTGCGCGTTTTACTATTTTTATTCAAGGTGCTCTCGTGGTATTTTTGTCTATCATTTTTAATACCAAGAACCAAATTTGTCACTACTTTTTAAATAGATAAAAAGAAATAAAAAATAAAAATTTGTCAAGGTGTGAAGCTGTAGTCCTGAAACTTAAAAAGTGTAGTAGGTCGCTGTTGCCTTGCAAAATATTTGAAAAAAAACCCAAATCTTGAAACCATAAAGTTTTCAATAAGAAAGGTCTGAAATTAATTTAATTAATTCCTTTGTAATGTTCTTTTTTTGTTACATTAAGTTCCACAATGAACGTTTTCCCCTGTGACTTTTCCTACCATTTGGAAAATTTTCTTTTCATAAATGCATGTCTGTCTTCCTTTTTTCTTTATTTCTTCCCTTCCCTTTCATCTTCTCCTTTTTTCCCACATAAAATATAATGAGAAATAAATACTTTAATTTTCTGGCTTTATGGTATCATAGTATAATAGTTAGCTAGTGTAATAATAAAAATAATTCAGAATTTCCAGGCAAACTTTTAAGAGGTACAATTTGGGGACTATAATTTACAGTGAAACAGTATTTAATATATTCACCCTGTAATTGATTTCATTAAATTTTCAACTTTGTTATTTTATCTTGTATAAGCTTCTTGTTCATAACTATAGTTCTTTGAGTTTGAAATATTTAAGTAACCTGACATTTTTTCCAAACTAAGGAAGGTCAGAGATATTTGGCATTATTGGCCCAGAAAAGGTATATCTAGTTTTTTAAAGATTTGATCCAAGTAAGTTATACTCCTCAGGAATACACTATTTTATTTTGTGTTCCCTTCCATAAATCTTTTTGTCAAATTTATGCCAGTGCCACCCTTTCTTCATTATTGTACCTTGACAGCAAGTCTGTTGTCAGAATATAAGCACTTATATCTTGGTTCTTTTTTAAGATTGTTCTTGATAGTTTAGGTTCTTTTCATTTGCAAACTTCATAGAATTAGCATGTCAAGTTTCTTTTGAAAACACTGACTTCTGATTGGAGTTACTGTGTATTTATAGGCTGGTTAGGTAAAAAGTGACATTTAATAATAGTGTCTCTAATTCCTAAAAATGCTATAACGTTCATTTGTTTTAAGAAAAATCACTATTTGGGGGCATTTTTAGCTTAAGTTCATATATATTAATTGCTAAGTTTATTCCTAAATACTTTGTGAAGTTTTTTGTACCTTGATGCGTGGAATATTTTTAAAAAATCATTTGTCACTTGTTTCATTTACCAAAAGTGTTTGTGGTATAAGTGCATATTATATTCGTCTACCTCTCTAAATTTGCTTGTAGTTGTTTTATGGAGTATTCTTTCTTTTTGATTTTTATACCTTTAATTTCTTAATCTAATCTTGCTGAAATGACTTGACTCTCCAGTAAATATGAATGGATGTGATCAGAGTAGAAAAAATTTCCTTGTTCCTATGGTAGGATGAAAGTATTTTCTTTTACCTTTGTTATACTAACTCTTACGTTTTTATAGATACCATTTATGAAATGGAAGAAGTTCCTTTATAGTTTTTGAATACTGAGCGATTATATAATTAATGTTTTTTTAATTTGTGTAAAATATTTGGTTATTTGGTTATGTAAATATCGTTGCAGTGAACATAGGAGTACATGTATCCCTCCAAATTAGTGGTTTTTCATTATTTAGATAAATACTAAAGAGTGGAATTGCTGGGCCATATGTGCATATCTATTTTTAATATTTTGAGGAAATTCCATATTTATTTTCTATAGAGGCTATACTCATCTACATTCTCACCAACAGTGAAGGTTGCTTTTCCCCTGCATCCCATCAAGATCCAGTTGTTTCCATTATTTTTTTGTTTGTTTATAATATGGGCCATTCTCACTGGTGCGAGGTGGTATTTCATTGTGATTTTGATTTGTATTTCTCTAATAAGGGATGATGAGTATTTTTTCATGTGCCTCTTGACCATCTGCATGTCTTCTTTGGAGAAGTGTCTAATGCAGCTCTTCTGCCCATTTTTTGTTTGGGTTGTTGTCTCTTTTGTTGAGTTGTATGAGCTCTTACAGATCTTCAAAATCAGTTACTTATCAGATGTATGGTATACAAATAATTTCTACCATTCTTCATTTTGTCTCCTTCACTGTATAGAAGCTTCTCAGTTTAATGTGGCCTCTCCTTGCTAGAAGCAAATCCACAAAGATAAATCTGAAATTTGTCATGAAGTGTTTCGCCTGTGTTTTCTCTATGTATTTTATTGTTTCAGTTCTTCCATCTATGTATTTTATCCATTTTGAATAGAGTTCATGTATGGTTTGATGCAGTGTTCTAGTTTCATGCTTTTGCCTATGTCAGTCCAATTTTCCCATCATCATTTATTGAAGAGACTTTACTATTCTAGTGTCCATTTTTTGCCCCTTTGTGGTATATTAGTTGTCCATATATGTGTGGTTTTATTTGTGTGCTCTCAATTCTGTTCCATTGGTCTTTGTGTCTTTTTTTGTTGTTGTTCCAGTGCCATGCTATATTTATTATGACTTTACAATATGGTTTGAAGTCTGGAAGTGTAATATCCCATTTCCCCATTTTAATCAAGAGAACTTTGGCTATTTGGGGTCTTTTGTGATTATATATGGGTTTCAGCAATATTTGTTCCATTTCTTTGAAGAATGCTATGGAGATTTTTATTAGTATTACATTGAATCCATAAATTGCTTTGGGTGGATGGCAGTTTTGATAATGTTGATTCTTCCAATTCATGATCAGGGTATGTATGTTTGCACATTATTTTGTCTTCTCCTTACTATCACAGTGTTTTATAATTTTCCTTGTGTAGGTCCTTCTCCTCCTTTGTTAGGTTTATTCCAAGGTGTTTTGTTTTGTTTTTTTTTTTTTGGTGAGATTTTAAATGCAGTGTTCTTAATTTCTTCCTCTTCAACCACATTATTTGTATATAAGAAGGGTGTGTGTGTGTGTGTGTGTGTGTGTGTGTGTGTGTGTGTATGTGTGTATTTTATAGCCTGCCACTTTGCTGAAATGGTTTATTATTTTTATTGATTTTTATGTGGAACTTTAATGGTTCTCCGTGTATATTATAATGTCATTTACAAATAATGATAGCATTACTTCTTCATTCCCAAAATGAATTGCTTCTATAGCTCTGTCTTGCCTAATTGCTCTAGGTAGAACTGCCAGTATTATGTTGATAGTAGTAATGAGAGTAGTACTGTCTTGTACCAGATCTTAGTGGAAAAGCTCTCAGTTTTTTACCATTGAAAATGATACTAGCTATCGGTTTGTTATTTATAGCTTTTATTATGTAAATATTTTTGCATTTATTCCCAGGTTTTTCATCATAAAAGGATGCTGAACATTATCAAATTCTTTCACAGTAACTATTGATATTATCATATAGTTTTTATTTTCTTTTTTGCTGTTACATTCAATTGCATTGATTAATTTGGGGAAGTTGAACCATCCTTGTGTTCCTTGTATAAATGCCACATGGTCATTCTGCATACTCTTTTAAATGCGAACATGCCCCCAAAACATGGCGGTGAACAGACTCTAGGATCAGGCTCTCCCACAAAAAAAACGTTTTATGGAGAAAAATATCCCTAACTTTGAGAGCTGACTAGAAGAGAACCGGATAACCTGCACAATACAATCAACCCCGGGGGTGCTTTAGACTTAAAAATAAACCGAAGAGTCGGAGCAAAGAGAAGAGAAAAGACATCGGACCCCACACAGAGAAACAGCAGCAAGGAGAGGTGGGCAAACCGGCTTCCCTGAGAGCCACTGAATACAAGGTTAGAAACTGCGGTGAGATTGGAGGGCTTCTGCCAGCTGACTGGGAGCGCGACCCCATTCCCCCACCCCAAGCCCCCCTCTCTTCCCTGTGTGGCAGCCCTGAAGCACAGGAAAGCACGAGGGTCACTGCGTCCCATCCCCCACCTGGGGCTAGGTAACATCTTAACGGGGAGAAAGACCAAGCAAGAAACATCCCCCCACTGGTTGCTAGGTGATAAATTGGCCAGAGAAACTGGTTAGGCCGGAAAACCTCCTGCTGAGACCACCTCAAACAATCTGGGCCTTAGACTGTAACCTGACCCCAACCTGATGGGAGGAGGGGCGATTAACAACTACTGACTGACAGTCCCCAAAACCCCTCCCATACCTGTTGCTGGGATACAGGCTTCTGCTGGAAATATCTCTGACCACACCCTCCCCTGCAAAGTGTCAGCATCTTGGCACTGGGAGGGCAACATAAGAGACCTCAGCTAGTGGTGAACAAGTCCCAGCACTTGCCACACCCCAAATTTCTAGGTGGCTGCACACTGGCACCCCAGAAACTAGGGGAGGTGAAACCCTGATCAACAGCCACCCACAGCCTCCACCCCTGCACCCCTTCATGGAGTAGTGGGGCCCAAGCAGCAGAAAAAAAACTAAGACCAGGCGCTCCCAACCCCTCCCCACCAGACATAACCCTAGGGGCAGGAATAACTCCCAGGCAAACAGTGGAGGAAAGGAAAAACAAAAAGTGGGGGTTGGGGAGAAAGAATAGAAAGACTCCCAGCAACGACTAATGACAGCAGCCACAGCAAGACAACAACATCTGTCACTGGAAAGGAAGGGTTGAACCCAGCAGGGGGCCCAACCAGAAACCCCAGAACCTAAGAGCAAAAGGACTACAGAAGTCCAAATTCACATCTCCCAAATACTTTATTATTTTTTATTTTATTATTATTATTATCTTTTTTTTTTTTTTTTTTTTTTTTTTTTA